>CM030847.1:362500-502500 GCA_018105865.1 Metaphire vulgaris
GCGTTCGAATTAATTACTCTGAGATTGTGTCATCGCTTTGATAATGGAATGCGAGTCTTCGTGAGAGGAAGAGACGTATGATAGACAGGAGCATTTCTATTCGTATTCTTTAAAAAAGAGTTCCGGATCTCTCTCTCTCTCTCTCTCTCTCTCTCTCTCTCTCTATTTCAGTTCATCCATCTTCATTTGCTGTTGTCTGTGACGCCGTGGTTGCTTGGCAACGCTCGTTTCCCAACACTTACTAATAGCGAAGCCTAAAAGCAGAAAGACGCGCGTCCACGTGACATGGCATCTGCTAATCCTTCTATTTGATGCCTTCAACTGTCCGATGGCTGTGAAGAGGATGAAGACACTCAGACCAGACTCTCTGCAGATGCTACTAGGCAAGACAGAACACTTGCGCTGGATCGGCAAAAGAGTGCAACTTAATATAACTAACTAATTTATAATAATAATAATAATAATAATATTATTATTATTATTATTATTATTATTATTATTATTATTATTATTATTATTATTATTATTATTATACAGGATATGCAGATGATACAGTTCAGTTTGCTGGAAATGAAGAATATCTAGTAATTAACAAAGTGAATACAAAAAGCAAAGAGTACGGAATGAAAACAAAAACGATGATAACACCGTAAGTTAAGATAAAATTATGAAACACAACATCCAAATAGAAAACGAAAACTAGAACGTGTTGAAGAGCACGGATACATGCGAGGCTATAATTATTATAGGCCACTGAAAACACCAACAGAGGAGACTTTTCTACCGGTCCGCTAAACTTATTAAGAGCTTGGGAACCCCTGACGTAGACAATCGGCCATTAGCATATAGCTCTAGGGGTGTTCAAAAAAATAAAATTTTCAAAACGTTATGCCTACTGGACGGATTGTCATGCTACTATCAATGTTGAATTCAGATACACTTTTTATTTCACATTTCTATGATGTCCTGAGGTCCCTCAAAGGCCTTGAACGCATGAACCCCCAAACCATGGAAAAAATGCACAATGATTGGGACTAAATACTTCATAACTCTCTAAAATAATCATAGATATGTCATAATAGACTCATTTTGTTTGTATTATGAAACATGAACATTTTGCCAGCATACAAATTCCACGTCATCCATCGAGCCTGGTGAATGACTCTGGGTTTCATGAGGTGTACCCCGCGTGGAGGTGTTTCACCCAGAATGAGTAGATTGTTCTCTGCTCATTCATGAAAGTCGTCACGGGGCACGGTTCCAGATTCTCTTTGTGTCCAGATATTTCTCAGCTCCTGGACAACGTGACCCCTAAACTACAGAGAATTGCATTAGCAGACGTGTGAATGGTTAGCACGTTTGACTGGCAAGTGAAGAGCACCTGCTAATCAAGATTTTTCAAAAATTAGGCCACTATCTCTTGTATATCAAAAGTTCTTGGCATTCAGAATTTTGCCTGTGGTATTTTATATTGCGTAAATTGGACATGTTTAAACTACAGAGAATTGTATTGGCAGACGTGTGAATGGTTAACACGTTTGACTGGCAAGTGAAGAGCACCTGCTAATCAAGTTTTTTTCAAAAATTAGGCCACTATCTCTTGTATATCAAAAGTTCTTGGCATTCAGAATTTTACCTGTGGTATTTTCTATTGCGTAAATTGGACATGTTTAAACTACAGAGAATTGTATTAGCAGGCGTGCGAATGGTTAGCACGTTTGACTGGCAAGTGAAAAGCACCTGCTAATCAAGATTTTTCAAAAATTAGGCCACTATCTCTTGTATATCAAAAGTTCTTGGCATTCAGAATTTTGCCTGTGGTATTACATATGCCACTTTATGCCGTGGCGCGCAGAGAGTGGTGGGCGCCCGAGGCCAAGCCTAAATAATGTTTGACGAGCAAAAAAATGAAGGTCGCCGAGTCAATTTTGGCACCTCCATCTGGTCGGCGTCCGGGGCCACGCCCCCCACAAATCCCCTCTGCACGCTACTGACTCTATGGACACGGCTCAAAGAGAATACAAACAAAATGAGTCTATTATGACATATCTATGATTATTTTAGAGAGTTATGAAGTATTTAGTCCCAATCATTGTGCATTTTTTCCATGGTTTGGGGGTTCATGCGTTCAAGGCCTTTGAGGGACCTCAGGACATCATAGAAATGTGAAATAAAAAGTGTATCTGAATTCAACATTGATAGTAGCATGACAATCCGTCCAGTAGGCATAACTTTTTGAAAATTTTATTTTTTTGAACACCCCTAATATAGCTCAGATCAGATATGGATATGGGTTGGGTCCAACCATGGGTTGAGTTAGTTCAAGTCAATCAAGTGACCCTATTGCTTTCGTGGGTTGGGTTAGGTTGGGTCTGAATCAATGTTCCCTCTAAGCTGCGCGCCTGCGCGGCCGCGCACATGACAAGAAAACGCCGCGCAGCAATTTCCAGCCGCCGCGCAGTGATTTTGAGTTTCAAAAAAACACTGATTTTGTTGTGTTTTGTCATGGGTGACATCTGTGAAACAATTCAGGTGCTCAGGCATGAAAGTGTGCCGCTCAGGAACTATACTTTTCCGCGCACACTCAACAAAATTTAGAGGGAACATTGGTCCAGATTCCTTGTAGACATCGACGGGGCTTCAATCGGTGCAAATATGAAAGCCCTACGACACCACAAATTTTCGCTCAAATTTCGAAAAAAAACCTGGACTATAGTCCATGAAAAATTTTCGGGCGACCCAAAAATTCATGTCGATATTTCACCCAAATTTCTCTTTAGAACCCTCAAACGCCTTGCAGTGATGTCAGTGGAGTAGAAAAATCCGTCACTTTCCACCCTTTCAATGTGTCTATATTGCAAAATATAATAATGGTGGCTATACATTTTATAGATTTTCAAACCTTTAAAGCAGTCAGATATCTGATAGATATCCAAAATGCGGGTTCAGAACTCTGAATCGTGATGGGTTGGGTTGAGCTGGATTGGATTTTTAAAATGGACCCCTGTCGATGTCTGGCTCAGATGCTACAAATACCTAGATACAGTGCAACTGGGACGGCGTTGTTCTCACCTGTCGTGGACTTCGCAGGTGGGAAGAGCAAATGCGTCTTCTCTTCTTCGTCGATTGCTGAAATTCTCGCTTCTCCGTCGCCTCTCGGCATCGGTCCCAGTAAAAGAAGAACGAACGATAATGACGTCATCGGAACAGAGACGTCACCGGAAGACGATGACGATCTATTGACTATCATCTTCATCTGACACCGTTTCGCTGAACGCCTCCTTGTCCCGCCAGATCTCTCTTTCTCTCTATCTCTATCTCTATCTCTATCTCTATCTCTATCTCTATCTCTATCTCTATCTATCTCATCGATAGAGGGAAGAAGAGAGGGCTCCAAATGCCATGTGATGCTGGGACTTATCGCTGGCTATGGGCAACCCGCACTCAGTCTTTTTGCTCATGGTACAATAATTTCATCTCCATCAATTATGAAGATCAATGAACTACGCTACAATTTATCCCGTACTCTCTTTGGCCAGTGTCAGTCTAAATTTCCAGTTGCAAATTCTGTTTTAAAAAAATGCCGAAATAACAAATAACATAGCTTTATTTCTTTAGCGTCTCGACTTCTTCAAATTCTTCGTATTACACGTAAATCGTAAATTTGACGCCGTCGCCGTCGCCGTCATCGTCCTCCTCCTTCGTTTCGTCACCGCTCTGACATTTTCGACGTCAGCGCAGTTGCTCCTCGGTCTCATCCGTTGAGACGAACTCAGTCTATGTCATGCCGCTACTGTTTACAGCTGCAGTCGCACGATGGCGCCACTGCTGCTGCTGCTGCTGCTGCTGCTGTTGTTGCTGCTGCAAGCATTCCATCAATTACCCAGCAGCAGCAGCAGCAGCAGCAGCAGCAGCAGGGCCGATATAGACACTGGCGCCGTCCACCATCGAAGGCGTTTAACGTGGGGCGGCTAGCCCGAAGCCTTCTTCCGAGGGTCTCCCTGACCCCGACGCCCGCCTGCCTCAGATGGATGCGCCCCTACCCGACCGACCGACCGACCGACTGGGTAGAGAAGGAGGAAGAGGAGGAGGAGGAGGAGGAGGAGGAGGGCGGTCGCCACCGGTGGGACGAGCTGACATTGCCGACATTAATTGACGGCGTCCGATTGTCTGGTTCTCTGCACTGAAGTCGTTGTCAGCAATCATTCACCGACATTGATGGAACATCACGCTCATTCATTTTGAAACTGTTCTCTCTTCTCTCTCTCTCTCTCTCTCTCTCTCTCTCTCTCTCTCTCTCAGACCGTGCGTCAGCCAGAGACAGCTCCACGAAACCAAAGTTGCAGTTTGCGGTCGGATCGACCCCGAAACAGAGTGCCAGAGTATCCGTTCACACACACGAAGAAGATCTTGAATAGAACGGAAGAAATTGTCAGTCTCGTTTGCGTTCGACTATTTCTCCTCGAATCGTGTGGCCTGCAGTTGACATTCCGAGCTCCGTCGTTCCATTTAGAATAAATTTCGATCTAAATCGTTCCAGGCGACGCACAAAAATGCCTCGAAACAGCAAAACGGAAAAAGGAAAAATCAGACCACAATCGATCATAATGACTACTACTACTACTACTACTACTACTACTACGACGACGACGACGACGACATTCGTTGTATCTGGTGGTTCCTCAGCGTTGTTGTCCCATTGCGGATTCCAAGTAAATGCAGAACGACGACCACAAGTTCATTCAGACACATGCACACACACACACACACACACACACACATTATAACTTATATGAGAGGTCCGTCTTAGAAAGGTACCTAAGGCCGGTTGCAGTCGTCTCTGACGCAGAACACAACGACAAGAGCTTTTGGTCGTTCATCACTCACTCGCTCCGTCTCTCGGTCGACCGAAGGGGCGGTTCATGAGAACGCCCAGTCATCCCTTCTGCCGTCTCATCAGCCACCCATTCATCTCCCCCCAATCCCTCCCTCCCCACCCCACCCCAATCGAATAAGTAAAAACACTCTTGATATTTTCTTCTTCGCTTTGAAACGCGCGCCGCACACACATGCAACGCGACGAACACGATTTCAATCGACAGAAGGCTGTTGGATAAAACAAGATAAGCAATCTTACACGTTTAGACTAATGAGCATTTCATCAGATTACTTATCGAAGGCATAATCTTTGATCCGGTGACAGACACGCCAACGGCTTGTTCGGAGACGGCAGCGTATACAATGGAAGGCTTACAGTCTTACACTATTCACTAATTTGGTGTTTTTCAGCACTAACTGGACACTAGAAACTACTGGCCTTGTTGTTCAATCCATCTCAATATCTTGAAATGTATGGTCGCCAATTGTTCCATCAAATGAGTTTTTCTATTTGTGCTAATTGTTAATCTTCGCAGTTTGTCTACATTGTCCTAAAGCACAGCATGATAACATCTGATTCATGGTTGAAGGGCTTTTAATTCCCTACCCTCCCCTCGCCTAACCCTCTACCCCATCATTCCCCTTCCGTCACTAAAAGCAAGGGTAGATTTGATTAAATTACAGTTAATACAGATACTTCGCGCGGCCCTTCTCTATCTCTTTCTAGTGATCTTACTATTAGCACTGGCGTATTTTCCTTTTGCCAATAAATACTGAGACCGCACCATTGAAAAACTATTTGCGCCAGAATTCCCCAATGAACAACAACAACAACAACAACAACAACAACAACAACAACGCACACGAATAAAATAGCCCAAGGTCAGAATGTAAGAGCAGGTCAGCAACCGCTTAAACGACGGCGACACTAGAACAGCGCCGTCAATTCCTCCTTGGATACGCCCTCGCCTCCTCCTCCTCCTCCGCCGCCGCCGCCGCCACAAAAGTGACGTCATAAAGATTGTCTGGGAGGCTGTGACACCGCTGAAGAAGACGTAAACCGAGTGGGGCAGGGAGGGAGGGACTCAGGGAGGGGAATTCTCGTCAGGAGTGGAAGATCGAGAAAAATCGTAGGACAGAAAACGCCGGAAGAGAATTTCGCTCTCGACGATTGGAACCCTTCAAGAGTTCTCAAAATGTCGGACGTGTCACGTGCCAGTTGATCTGTAGCGCTGTTATTAGAATCACGTGACGTGATTGACGTTATTGTCAAATTAAGCGGTTTGGCCGATGGAACACAGTTGATTGACTTGGCACACGAAGTAGAGCCCGCCTGGTCGCATAACAGAGCAAACCTATCGCTTCCTTGCTATAATTTGTTGGTAATTGTAGTTTCTCAATCTTATTAATTGATTAAAGTTTTGCAATATAGCATAGATTTAGGAAACTGTAGAAGGCCAACCTGTCAATCGTCATCTGTCAATCATCTGTCAGTTTTCACCTGTCTATCATCTGTCAGTCTGGCACCTGTCCATCATGTGTCAATCGTCTGTCATTTTTTCACCAGTCTGTCATCTCTCAATTTTACACCTGTCAATCATCCCTCGCCTATCAATAATCTGCCATCAGTAATCTGTCAATCATATGATGATGAAAATACTAATAACAATGATGATGATGATGATGATGATAATATAATAATAATAATAATAATAATAATAATAATAATAATAATAATAATAATAATTCTGGACAGATATCACCACGATTGTGCCAGCGCAGGCAGAGGTTAAACTTCAATGTGCAATTATCAAAATCATAATAAATCAAGTCAAATGACAACATCAAGATCTGAGTTTATAAAATAATTTAGAAAAATTACAACCCAAAATTCTTATTGCGAACGTCACGAAATACATTGCACTGCGATTGGTCAGTTCTCATCAAAGGTTCTTCGCGTTTTGTTTATGAACAAAGCGAAAGTGAGTGGGTCAGAGACGAAATGAAAACCGAAAGAAGCCCCTGCTCAGCGCATTTGAGGAAGAAACGGGCAGTGATGTAGGCCGCCTAAGTATGTTAGAATGTATCTGGTTAATTCCGTTGGCTAACGATAGGCGATTTATCAAAGAGACGCAAAGCAACGCGACTCTTACTACGAGGAATTACTTAGTTGGCGTTCAATGTTGCTTTGACCGCTGTTCTTATGTCGATTCTGCGGAAAACAGAGATTCAGTACATCACTCGGCGACCCCTGACGACAATTTCGAGAAATTAACTTCGATCTGGAAAACGCGCACAGCTTAAGAGTTATGTCTCGAATTTTCTCTTGAAAATCGAACGAATTTTCTTCGGATTAGACGCTAGTCCGTGAGTGGCTTTGCTGGAAATGCATCGCTTGCAAGGGGGAGAACAATCGAAGAGTGTGCAATTCTCGAACCACATCAATCATTACATCAGACTGATGTTTATTATGGACCGGTATCGCGAAGCAAGAGCAGAAAATAAGCAATTAAATGAATGCAGAGGAAATTGAACGACATTAAGCAACTTTCGCGTTTTACGACTTTGATAATAAAACGAAACATCGCTTGAGAATGCTTTGCTACAACTGACCATAAAATATTCTATGTATATTGTCCGATGTACATCTCACTCGGCGACCTCTGACGACAATTTCGAGAAATTAACTTCGATCTGTTTTAAAACAGCTTAACTTCCAGGACGAAGTCAGTCGCGACTACGAGAGAGAGAGAGCCGAGGACCAAGAGCCGCATCCGTTCGCTAGAGGTCGTCGTTCCGACATCGGTCAAATCTTTGAACTGCGACGAAATAGCCGACTGTCTGAGATTGCTGAAGATGTCGAAATACAGCGAACAGTTCATGGCCAACCAAATGGACGGATCTCTCTGTTGGAAGAGCTGCAGGAATCGATTCTAATCGATGAGCTGCAGATGACGCAGATGCACGCAAAGAAGCTGATCATGTTTGCGCAGAAAGGGTGGCAGAGGCCGATCTAGGGTATTTCTTAGTAAGAGTACAGCACAGTTATACAGCTTATATGACAAAGCTGTAATAAGTTACTGATAAATAATTATACTGTAAGCTGCAAAGTTATTTATTAGGACTGAAACTGAAAAGTCAAAGAAGCTGTCCATGGCATTCATACTGTAGCTCAAAAATAATTTAGAAAAATTTACAAAATTATTTAAATTCAGAAACGATATCTGAATAGTGAAAATTTCAAAACACAAAACATCACAGTATTACTGACACAATCAATTATAACCTTGATTGCAGTTCATATACTTGTATATTACATTATTTACAACATAAAGCAACAGCACACTAGCTCATAATATTTACATGAGCCACCAGTACATTTTACACATGCATAATAATCACATACTAGCGCATAAGAACATGTAGAATAAAGAACATCATTTGAACAATCAAAAATGATGAAACATAATGCAAATGAGCCAGCAAACTCAATCAGATTTAATGTCATGTTTGAACTTTACATTGTCTTATAAGAAACAATATATATATATATACACACACACATACATGTGCCTAAAAATTCCCCACAATTGATGTTAAACATTTCTCCTCTTTGGCTCGCCGAAGATGACTCACCTGAGCAAAAAAAACAGAAGGCGCTAAACAAGAAAGTCGGCAGAAATAAGACCTCATATCAGCATCCAATGTCTACATGAATAGAAAACTTAAACAACAAAAGCCAATTGGTTACTTAAACAAAGCTACAGCTTCAAGGCACTTCCAATAATATGACAAAAACTAAATGCATAAGAGCATGGCATATAAATTACTTCCCATAATTCTTAAATATATCACATTATCACAAGTAACACAAAACCTAATCAACAGCTCAGTACTGAGATGTAAATTCATTAAAAACTTGCCAGGAGATAAATACAAAATCATTCCTCCTGCACAACATTTTTAAAACAAGTTCACAAAAAATGATTCAAGATAAAATCAGATATTAAACTCACCGTTCTTCGAGTCATAAACGTCTTGTGGAATTCATCGACTGGTATTTTACCTGAAATACGATACATGAAATCTTTTGAAGACAAATTGGCACTTCACGGTGAATGAATAAAGACTATAAGATCTGTCTGCCTTGATTATATTATCAAAGGCAAAACATTTGGAAAGCTATACATGTACAGTAGAGTTCACGTTAAGGAATTTCGATATTGCAGGCCGACACACAGCTCTATTTAATTTAACTGTTTAGAACACACTACCTTCTAGAAAGTCCTCAGCAACCGCCTCTGCCTCTTCTTCGGCTTCCAGAGCAGCAACTCGAATGTTGTCCTGTAAAGTCTGCGGGCTAAAGACCTGAAGTAATTCATCTTGCCTACGAACACTGGTATCAAATTTATTCCTCAGTTCGTTCAACTGGTCATACTACATCAGAAAAACAAAGAAACTCATCACATCCGTTATTTATTTCACTGGAACTGATATTCAATGCTTAACATAAATATACCTCCGTGGGTCCCTCCATATAGTACGTACGCACTGAGGGAGGAGGTGGGGCTGGATTTTGGAGATTTTCATTAGGTGCAGTGGGTGCAATGGGGAAGGGGGTTGAAAATATGCCCTTTTTGTAAATGTACTATATGGACAAGCCCTATATCAAAAACACCCGAAACACCTGCTACAACTAATGTTTGTTCTCACACACAAGAGCAACCTCATTTAGGTCCGACCTCTCGGCTTCTTTGCCACTTAACATTACAGGTAAACAAAACATGATGCACTACAGAATGGGCTCAAAATCCTGTTGAGATGAGGATCACTTTTTTAAAGTCTTGAAATGTTTTGGGGTCAAAAGATACTCTACAAGCAAATTGCCATCCCAGTCAAACTGTTCGTTATCAGATAATTACCAAATAATTCAATTAGTAGAAGTAGTTGAAGCTCATGCTCTTAAAATCAATTGTTTTTATATCAAGACTTTTGTAGAAATTCAGACTGTCTTTCAACGTGGAACTTGATTTCAACGAGAAATGCCACAAATGATGCCAAGATAGCATTTTGCTCATCAACAAAAAATCATTTAAAACATTTTAAAGCAAAATAAACCATATGCTGTAATTTAAACATAAATAATTTTAAAGTTCCAAAGATAGCCTTTGGGGACTACAAGAGGTCCATAGTCCAGGGACTGTATGTACATCACTGCATTACAGATCATAATCAGAATATAAGAAAATAAAGCAATTCCCACTTTTTCCAGAATTATTCGTTTCTTTTCTTCCAGAAGAGTCTTTTTGGAGAGATTTTCCTCTGAAAATGAATTGACTATGTACATAAGTAAAATTAAAGTTAAACAGCTTTAATTTCTTACTTTTTTACGAAGAAAATAAAGAAAATACAAAAAATAAAAATAAAACAAACTATTTCTTCTTCATGAATCCAATTCAGATACTTCAAAACTCAAACATAACGGTATTAAAAATAGAATTGTATAAATAACAAGTAAAGATAAGAAGAAATTTGGATTAAAGATGCATCTGGCTTAAGAGAGAAAGAAATGAGGCAAACAAATATCAGCAGACATGCTGATCAATAATACAGTCAATATTTAACAGCAGCAAAATACTTTGTCTTTGTATTCGTTTGTGTATCTATTTACGACATTCGATTCACATACATAATTATGAAACATAAAGATAAATATATTCGACATATCAGCACAGGGTCACCAAACTTTTTTGATGGCAGGCCAGACAACTGAAAGAATGAGTGCAGGCCGCATAAGCAATCTGTTCAATACTTGTAGGCCAGAAGAAAAGAAGGTCTGGGAAAAAGAGAAAAACTAGTTAAGCAATCCACATTGGCCAAGAATGAAGTAGCGTGCAAAGCACACACATAACGGAGAGAACCAACATATTTATTTACCAAAAGGGAAAATAAAAAGGGCAACATAAGCAAAAAGATAGCAACTTTGCACCTAGTCTTATCATGCAAAATTATGTGGTGAGCAGGATAACCTAACCTAGTTGAGCTGGATGACCTAACCTAGTTGGCCAGATATGGCCTGTGAGCTGTAGTTTGGTGACCCTGGATTAGCAGAATGAAATAAGTAAGACTTTACCTTTACATACTGAAAATGCAACACTGTTAAAGTTCTCAGGTCTGAGAAGAAAATAAGCTTCATAAGTCATAATATAGCAATTAATGTGTAATTTTGTTAAAACCAAGAAAATAAATCTAAATAAAACTATAAAATAAAAATTTTGCTCACTAGCTAGCGTTTCACATTGGTCTCTTAAGAGCGAATAACCTTTTGATCTTCTTCAGCTGCGGCAGCGAGCAGACCATCTCAAAAATCTTTTCATCATCATCTCGCAATGCTTTTATTTCATTTAGACTAAGTGAAAGCAGAAAACAGAACAAAAATAATACGATAAATGCAAATCAAGTAATAGAGGCCATTAAGAGATGAGACGATAGTGCACAATTGCTGAATAAGAGAGAATCAATAGATGACAAAACCAAGACGATCAAGAGTTTGTGACATCATACCATAGCAGTAAATTTAGTAACATACAACACTTCATTTACTGTCATAAACAACATATAAGTATTAATGATGGACGGAAAGAATGCAAAAACCCGATTAAGCTTTTTCTAAAGGAATTTATGCATAAGCAACTCAGTTGTCTAAAGGCTCAAGTGGCAACAAATGTGCTAGAATCTGAAAGAGAGATTAACTGCATCTGAGAAAAAACAAATAACTTTCATCCTGTTGACTTATTGCTTCTGCCATACTTGACACAAGTCACGTCATATCCAAAATCAGGACATAAGTCATTCTATGGTACCAGTTGAAATTAGCATTTCCTATGCAAAGATGTTACTTGCATATACGTCAGATACAGGATTAATGCTAAAGACGAAATCAGTATTGCAGCATTAAAATTAAGTCCTTTGAATAAATTTAAAGTTAACTAATTAATTAATCAATAACCAATCATACTATGCAACATTAAGAAATCACAAGCAGAAAAATTAAGCATACCTAAGGCTGCCTAACTTCGAAGAAATGTGAGCAACGTCAAAGAACTCGTAGCTCTGGAATTCACTCTATCAAGGAACATTTGGAGAAAATCAGGTTATTAATTAAAAAGTAAAATTAAAAAGTAAGATTTTGGAACTTGTACAAGAATTAATTTAACCTCAAAAATTATGTACAGAATATGTTACAATATTTACAAAGTACAAAAAATGCTGTATATAAATGGGTGCTACATACAATTTTTCACCAGCACGTTGCTCCATCAGCTGTTCCAATTATAATTATGTACCTCCATTCCCAGTGACAAATAAATATCACTCTTCTCAATGTAAACTTAGAAACTGTCAACACATTTTGTGCCCGAGTGACACTTGGGGTAACACTGCTTACATCATTTCCTAACCTTGGTTGTTATTATTCAGCTAAGACGGTTAACAAATAAATAAATAACCATTTTAAATCCACACATGGACATGATCTAACAGTCACTTTTCAAAACCAATTGCAAATCGCTTACAAGTACTAACTTCAGAAGTTGTCATTTTCTTGGCCAGTCACAGCACAAAAACAAACAGAATTGGAGAATTTGATCAAATTACACTATAAAAAGTATAGCACAGCCAAAGAGAACATACACTGACCAAATCAGAATGCTCAGTATTTTGCCTGACGTCAGAAAATGAAGGTCGGCCAAAATTATCTTTCGATGATTGCTGGATTGATGAATACGAGGAAGGCGCCGCGTTTTCTGACGACCAGCCTGATCTAAAGACCAATCAGCCATAAGAAGTATTAACAACCTAGCGATCATCTCAAACAATTCTATTGAGAAATTATGAAATTCATGGACACCTGTCAGCACATCATATTAGTTGTTCATAACTAATTAATTCACATTTTCATATCAGAGAGAAATTCAGTCTCTTCAACCATGGAGATCTGACATCAAACAGAATATATTGCAACATAGATCAATAATAAAGCCTTATATGAACAAACATCACAAGGGAATGTAAAAAACCAACACTTTCTGATTGCGGTCCATATTACGTTAAAAATGATTTAGGTGATGAAATCTTGAGGTTAGTTATATAAACAATACTATTTGCTTAGAGTTAACAGCAGTCATGCAAGCAAAACCCTTCTCTAGAGCACTTGGTGGAACTACAATAGCATACTCATCTATGCAAGCATCATTACTGAATTATGATGGTTCTACGACTGATCCATAATAACTGGAGACCAATTCAATCACTCTTTACACTCCATTTAACCACAACAGATGGGTAAGCTAAGACTAACCAACGGAATTTTAGAACCTGGGCATTTGGCACATAAGTAAGCATGATGATGACACTTGCAGCGAATAGGACAGCGGAGGAAGCAGAGAATTTCCTTAATCTCAGCAGTAGTTTGAGTTTTCATGGCATATCAACATGAGGTTCAATATGATATATATATATATATATATATATATATATATATATATATATATATATATATATATATAAAGATTTGGAACTTAAGCAGATAAATAGATGTCAGTGTTTAGAAGATATATGTTTTAATGTGAAACAAGCCACAGAATTTGGTTTGCAGAACATAAGCACAACTTACTGAACAGATGACGCAACTAGGAACACAGGAGGATTGTTCTTAAATTCTTCCATAATTTCACGTATGACCTTGCCAAGGTCAGAATGAAGCATAAACTACAAGCACAATGACCCAGAAATTTAATCAAATTTACACCTCAACAGATTTTCACAACTCTTACAACTGTTTATAAGAAAATAAATGAGAATGGCATTTCTAATATTGGATCACTCTCACTTATATCTAACTCAAGTGATCAATTACAGATCAGAATATCTCAAGCATATTGTATCATTGGTCTTTGATTGACTTCATATAAACAAACTTCCATATATAATCATCATATGGTAAAAATAAATTACAGATCTTCTTGTGTTAATTATTCCTTAGTTAGAAGGACTTCACATAGCACCTATTGCTTTAGGATTCAGGTTAAACTATAAAGCAAAAGAACTACAACCATAATCTCAACATAGTGTCTGCAACTGTATAATCTCATCAATAATTAATCAGTATAAGAGAAAATAAAATTGAAACTTAGCAGTCCAAGATTGGACTTGAATTTATGACTTTATTACAGTTTCTTAGTGTATAGGTCTAATATTTTATATTGCAAAAATTATATTATAAATAACCATACAAACCAAGAAGTTTTCCAAATCTACAACTTACAGAATTTAAGCCTTGTGAACCAATGACCAACATTTGATCATTAACCCATTGATGAATAATTCTTGGATAAACTGAAACAATTGGTCGATCTTGAGGAAATTGCGGTGGCAATAAACTGAAAAATATCAAATGCTAACCGTCATCCAACTGCACGATAATAGCAATAATACAGTAATAGAAAACATCCTAGTATCAGATACTATCAATCAATAATATCAATCTAAAGTTTGCAGACGATGTCAGCCTGATCACAGACAACAAATCAGATCTTCAAACACTGATCAACAAAGTCAATATAACAAGCAAAAGATTCGGACTTACAATTAACCCCACGAAAACAAAATCCATAGCAGTCAGCAGAAAGGGAAAGACTCAAATCAAATAGCATTAGATAATACAACAATTGAACAAGTCAAAAGTTTCACCTATGTTGGAGGAGAAATTGTCAGTAATGGGAGTTATCAAGATGATATCAAACAAACAAATCACCAAAGGATTGCAAATGATGGGGAGGAAAAATCTGGAGCAGCAAGAGCATAAGCATAAACACAAAAGTCACAATATACAACGCCATTGTAGTTCTGTAAATAATATACGGGCAGAAACATGGAGCATGAAAGAAATAGATGAACACAGGCTGTTGGTGGACAAAATGACCTGTTTACAGAGAATCCTTGGAGTAACTCGGCTACAAACGATAAGAAACAAAGAAATTAGACAACGTCTCAACCTAAAGGTTACAATTATCGACAAAATTAAAATGAAAAGACTCAACTGGTATGGACACGTCAACAAAATAGATGAAAGGAGACTACCATACAAGGCACTCTACACTCAAATAGAAGGAAATAAAGGAAGAGCAAGACCCAGGAAAAGTGAATGGACAACATCAGAGAAGATATGAACATGAAAGGAATTTCAATCATAGAGGGAAAACGATTAACGGAGGATAGAACTTCTTGGAAACATTTTGTGTCTAACTATTGCCGCTAAAGAGTTGGCAGAGAGCAAGATGATGATGATGATGATGATGATGATGATGATAAGTTCCTGAGCAGGTTGCCTGTTCTGTGAATACTTAAATTAATAGAACAAGCCAAAAGTAAACAAAAACACTACAGAATATGTTCTATAATTATCCAAATTTGATATTGCAAGTATCAAAATTTTAAAATAACTACAATTCAACATACATTTTCAAGAACAACCCTGACTTCTCATCGACTGTGACTCTGTATTCAAAATCCCGCAGAATTTCAACAACCCTGCAACAAACACAACCTCCAATCACATACGAATACAAATACTCCAATCTTCAAAAACAAATTGCAACAAATTAAATGTATAATGCCATTGCTGTTGGCACAATTGTTCAAATGTCACCATTCATAATCTAATTAAGCCTATAGCAAAGAATGACCCCACCTTTGGCTATAGCTGCTTCATTTTAAGATTAAGTGCACTGGAATAAGGAGCTACTTCGGTGCTTCTTTCGAAAGCGCTATAGAAATTAACGAGATTTTACATTACATTACTAAAATTACTATAAAAGTGGTTAAGCAAGTTAAGTCAGAAGGCTAGCATCATTTACCTGCCATCGACGTTCTTCAATTGTTCAATTTGCCTCGATCGAAGCGACTGCAGAGCAGTTGGTTCTGGCAAAGAACTCCTTTGAGAACGAGCAAGCCAGCTGTTGATCACATCCATAATAATAAGACAACGGGGTAGGGACTGGATCTGTCTGCGGAGGTTGTGAACGGGCGTATAGAACGCTCTGTGTATCACCGCACGGCGCTAATGACGAGCTATACCGCAATCGCTGGAGAAAGACGGCGAATAAAGGTGCTGCAACAATTACAACCATTCAGTCAGTGACTCATAGACACGAAAACTCCAACATTTTCTATTTACTTTCTGTATTTAACGACAACTTCCGGTTGCTCATGCGCATTTAGACCATAAAGTTCTATGGCGTTCTTCATAGGCAGTCCATATTTTAATTTAAGTAAGTAAGTAAAATCTCATAGATTGCTATAGCGCCTTAAGTCCAACATGACAGTAGCTGCTTATTCTCAGGCGCTCAGCCTTTGTTAAAATAGCTATGGGAAAGGTATATGATTAGCCAAGCTTTGTATAATGTCGATTCAAACGGCTCATCATTTTTCGTGACATTTCGAACGCTCTAGAATAAAATTGAGGCAGAATATATTGACTATTCTAGTACGGTTTGATGCAATGAAGATCGAGACACAAGAAAATGCGGATATAATTCGTTTCATCACTCTTCTGATTTTTTGCATATCTAAGACTACTGTAGTCCTTCCACAGTCAAATGTCAAAGAGTATAAATTTAAAGATATTTTGTGGTCTATAAAACCCACATATTCTTGTGTCCCCATCTTTGCTGTGCCAAACCGTACTAGAATTGTCAATATATTCTGTCTCAAATTTTTTATAGAGCTATCGAAATGCCACGAAAAATAATGAGCCATTTTAAACGACACTATACAAAATCTTTCAGAAATCTATTCTCTGTCAAATGTCTAAAAATCAATCGAGAGATAAGATGGCGCTTAAGAGAGCTGGTTTCTTCTATTACAGGTTTTATAGACCACAAAAATATTATAAAATTGACACCCTGTTTAAAATTGGACAATGCTAGTGCTACAGTGGGCTATAAATATGCAAAAATTCAGAAGTGATGAAACGAATTAAAAGTTTAAGAGGTCTACATGTGTAGATAAGCAGTTGCTAATTAAATTATACGACCTTTTAAAGAACGTCTTAAGTAGGCCTATCATTTGTAACCTCTTATCATCAGTTATGACTTTTACTCGAATCTCTATTCATAGTTCTACAAATCGTCTGGCAGTTCTCAAGAGTTGCTGCTGCAGTCGGGTTCGAATAAGAAGCGCAGAGACTGCCCTCGAATAAGCTTCGTCAGTTCAAGAGTCCCATAAGGTCGAAAGCGTGTTGTCGATCACTGCATGCCACCGTTAAAACTACACCGTGCATTGCTGTTCATTGTATATGTAGGCTATATATGCACCATTGCCACCAGCAATAATCTCTCATCGATCGCGTAGTTTGGTCGTAATGAATAGTTTCCCTCTGACCGACCAGACCGAACAACCCCCAGTCCCAAGGAATGGTCGATAACGACACGGTTCTTGGCGGGGGGAAGCGAGGCCTGTGTGTGTGTGTGTGTGTGTCTATCGGTGCACAGAGGGGAGGGAGGAGGGTCTCGATTAACTGCTCCGACCGGAAGAGACCGTCCCAATGACCCAATCACCAAACGGATCGTTCGTCGGGAAGAATAGCGACGCGAATCGGTTGCAGCGCGAGATTTCGAATGTCTTTCCGAACAGCAACACAGAGGACCGCACCGTCGACAGCACCGGCCTCTGCCCTGTTCCTTCGACGGCACGTGGGTGAGGGGTGGGGTGTGTGGGGGGTGGGGTGTAGGTACGCCGTAACCATCCACCCACGCAAAGCACCCAGAGGCGTAGCCAGGAATTTAATTGGGGTATACATATTTAGGAGACATAACGTTGGAGACATAACGTTGTAGACAGGGGCGTAGCCAGGAATTTGATTTGGGTGTATAA
This sequence comes from Metaphire vulgaris, assembly GCA_018105865.1. NCBI lineage: Eukaryota > Metazoa > Annelida > Clitellata > Crassiclitellata > Megascolecidae > Metaphire > Metaphire vulgaris. The sequence continues at coordinate 380,312 of CM030847.1, forward strand.
ATATTTTGGGTGGGTATAAATCTTAACTATAAACCACATAAACCACATAAACCACATATAACCACATGTAAATCACAAAAAACTTTAAGGTAGACTGATTTGGGGGAGGGTATATATACCGATATACCCCCTCCTCGCTACGCCCCTGAAGGCACCGCGCCCCTTAACCTCCTTGAGGTTACATTCTACGCACTTTTCCATGAAGCGCTCCGTGCATTCTTACAATGCTTCGAAGGACCGTCCCATATGTCACACTAATCAGCGGCCAACAATGGTTTAAGAGTTCCGAGGAGCATTGGATATTGGAATGCCGGTTGGTCGAGTGTCCACTAAGAATACCTCGAGTGCCACAGACCGCGGCTCCATTTGGTTGGGCGTTCACCAAAACAATTAGGTGGGTGGTCACCTCCTGCTCCTTCAGCTTGCTCCACTGGAGACGCAGACAATGACGACCGCAACTCGTCGTTAACCCTTTTACAAAATGGTTGTACGGCTAAGAGCCGTCGCGCTAAGAAGGTTCAGTTCGAATTCGACGGTTGATCGAACTGAACTCACTTCTTCGCCCTCCCTCAATTTCACTTGCACCGAATGACACGAAACGACGACGACGTCGACGACGGCGGCGGCTTTGTCATCGTCGACGTCGTCGTCTTTGTCATTGTCGTCGTCGTGTGTTGAGATTTTATTGGAGAATGTAAAAGCACCAATAGCAGATATTAAACACGATGAACAGCGACGGGAACAGGACCCGCGAACATTTGTCTATCCTATTAACGTCGCTGAACGTCGGCAGGTGGCGTTTGATATCGATCGACGTTTTCTTCTTCTTCTTCTTCTTCTTCTTCTTCAAGGCAGTCAGGATGTGTTTCCTCTTCTGGAAGGTACCGGACGTCGTGCCCCGCCTGCCTCGCAGGGAGTGGACCAGTCCTCGAGCACACCCGCCGCCGCCGCCGCCGCCGCCGTCGCCGCCAACAGCCGTTGTCCCATGAGTTCCTCCTCCTCCTCCTCCCCGGGTTGTACCGGAAATGCGGGACCGCCGCTTGCATACGAAACGGCGGATAGCAGTCGTCGTCGTTCTCGAGCGACGGCTCCTGCTGTTGCTGCACCTGCGGCTTGGAAGAGGCTGCGTGGTGGTGATTAGGCAAATTGCGGAGAGGAAGACGATAGGCGGAGGAGGAGGAGGAGGCGCCGACGACGCCACCGCCGCCGCCGCCGCCGCCGCCGCCGCTGTCCGTCGTACGACTGCCTTCTTTCCCTTGGAATCGATTTCGAAGACTGGGAATGGGCGAGCGTCTTTCCTCTTGGAATCTCCTTGAGGTGCTCTGCTGTGGAAAATGACAGGAAAGCGCTGTTAGTTAAAGCAATTTAAACTGCAGACCAGCAGTGAAGGGCAGAGGCTGGCGATTGGAGGCGAATGTCCGGAGCCAAGTGACGTGTATCAAGCTGCCGGGGTGCCCCGTCATACCCCCATGGCTACGCCAATGCCAAGGTATGCTCCCCAACTGAATTTTAAAAAGTCCTTATTCGGATCATTTGTCGACTCGATTTTCTTAAAATTTATATAGTACCTGGTCATATTTTGCCACTCCTTTCTCTCCTTGGGATGCCTCATCTGGTGGATGGCCGGCGCCCCTCTGCACCCTACTGTAGACCAGTTGGATGAAATGGAAAAGGACCTCGAATCTGCCTATTGCCTAACAATATCATCTATGTATAGCCACCACACGAATCTCTTCGACGTAAATTATTATTATTATTATTATTATTATTATTATTATTATTATTAGTTAGTTAGTAGTAGTAGTAGTAGTAGTAGTAGTAGTATTAAGTGTAGTAGTAGTATTGGTGTATTATTATTATTATTATTATTATTATTATTATTAGTAGTAAGTAGTAGTAGTAGTAGTAGTAGTAGTAGTAGTATTAGTATTATTATTATTATTATTATTGTTATTATTATTATTATTATTATTATTATTATTATTATTAACTGATTGGTGTAACGCTAACAGAGGCGTTTATTAATTATACACAGAGGAAGACTTGGCGTGTGGGGTCTACCACCTCTGCCTCTTCCTTCTTCAGCAGCTCCTTGAGTCTCTTCGATTTGATCCGCGCCCTGACGCCCCAGTAGCGGTAGTTGACGACGGCGTACTCGAGCAGAGACGAGAAGACGAAGACGAAGCAGACAACCAGGTAGATGTCAATGGCTTTGACGTAGGAGATGCGCGGAAGAGACGAACGCACACCTGTGCTGATGGTCGTCATCGTCAGCACCGTCGTTATACCTGGACATTGCAAGCACAGCAACGTATACACGCCAATGCATAATCGTTAAAAGTACGTTGAAAATCACCTGAGAACAGAGCGCTGTTTTGTTTTAATGAAGAGACACAAAGTCGTGCCAGAGAGTCTCCCTGGTCGGTCCGGCCTGCTTAAAATTAAACAAGACGTGAAAGCTTTTCAAAATTGAAAACTGATTTTGGTTTTTAAAAATCCTGCGAAATCGATTGAAAATCATTTTGCCGAGCTTGACCTTCTTGTCTTTCAGAGAAAAAAATTGTTGTAAACCTGCAACGCATTTAGGCCTATTTCTTACTTGTTTGTCAATAGACCAATTGTTCTTCAATTAATTATTAATGCAAGGATATTGTGACAAAAAGAGATTTAGGAAAAAGTGCGCAAAAACATAAAACCATCCTGATTATTTAATAATAATAATAATAATAATAATAATAATAATAATAATAATAATAATAACATTATTATGATTATGATTATGATTATGATTATGATTATGATGATGATTATTATTATTATTATTATTATTATTATTATTATTATTATTATTATTATTTTATTGAGACAATTTTTATAACGCAGTGGGCATGGCGAAGGCCAAAGTCAAGAGCGCTTTAATAAACGTCACTTGTAGGAGATGTTAAACAAGTGAGTCTTTAAGTTCGTCATGAACAGCATGAGTTAGATTTTTGAACGTTCTCAGATCATACTACCATCGACCGTTCGTGTAACTGACGTGACCCCTACCGAGGGCGACCCTGGCCGAGGTGGCTTCGTGGTTGATCCAGAAGGACACCCAGGACAACATCACGATCAGAATCGAAGGCAGATACGTCTGGAAGATGAAATAACCGATGTTCCTTTCCAGTTTGAAGCTAACGGACAGTCTTTGGTGATCTCCTGTACAAAAACCGAAACACGCAACAGTGTCTGCGCGCATTCATTCAGAGCAGCAGCACGTGACCTGCTAAATCTACGCTGCCTTTATTAATTATTATTAAGTTATAGTTAACACGGTAACTTTTGTCAGTCGGTGTCGTATATGGAATCTTTGGCGTCCATGGCTGTAGGCGTTGTGGGATAATTATAAAATTAGCAGGTTGACAAATCTTTGATTAACGAATTAACGAACATTTTAATGACACAGAATAAAGACCATTTAGCAGAACTTTTCTTGCTTTCGCTGAAGCTAAGTGCTCAAAGTCAGTTTTCCCAGTTCTATTCTTTCCACCCTGAGTAGAGGTCAAGATCGCATAGTTTTCGGCGCCCCTTTACGTTGCGCCCAAGGCATCTGTTCTACCTGCCATACCTAAGCTACCCTCAGTCACTATTATCACGAAATTAACCTATTAGGCATAAATCCGAATAGTTCTATGGTTTCGAATATTAATTTTGTCCACGAGGTCAAACCATACTGATGGTGTCCCCCCACTTCCGTAAGTCTTGACTGACAAAGCAAAGAAATGATCCTCACTTATTTCACTTGGTTAAGTAGATATACAAATATACTTTGTTTTTGCTTCACTCCAATTCTGGCACCCCACCTCGGTGCTCGCCCGGGGACATATAATGTACCCCCGCCCCGCCCCCTAGATCCGCATCCGCCTCTGTGCATGATCGATTTTTTGTTCGTACCCGGCACGCACGATAGCACAAGACTCCCGCCGTTGGTTTGTCTAAGTTTCTAAAGTCGTTGGAATTAGAACCGCATTAACGCTGTCATCCGATGTAGACTCGAAAATGAATGGCGCATGATTATAACAGACTACCTGTCTGCATCGTTCCATGAATGCGTTTGCGATTAAGAGACGTCGACGACGAACGATGCTCTGCTTCTATACAAGAGAATCGCTATAATTCTGTTATACTGGAAACTGCATATATTGAAAATACAGTATATTCAAAATATAGCTATCCAATCCTTTTGACTCAGATAAACAAACACTAGAAATACGTTTCTTCGCTATTCTCCCAACTTTCACAATTGTCACACTATAATTTATTATTCGTCTGATGAATACCTCATCCAACTGCATTTTATGGATTTATGAACAGGTTGATTTCAAGATGCATAAGAGCAAATAAGCAATATACTAACATTTTCTCTATGACATTTTGAAATGTTGCCATGACGTTTTATTCACTAATGTAATGCAGTAATCAATCCACTTAACTAGGAAAACAACACCTGCTATAACTACAACAATCATGTAGCAATAGATAACAATAGATGTCCTGTGGATGGATAGTTTTGCTTAAGAAATTGTCTTGTATAATAATAATAATAATAATAATAATAATAATAATAATAATAATAATAATAATAATAATAATAATAATAATATCCATGGCCCAATATCGAGAAACATATCGGTGTTAAAAATAGCCATCGTTATCGTTGCTATGACGTATGTTTGCGTTCGTTCTGACACGAAAACTAAAATATTTATCCCATCCAATTGACTCGGATAAACACACTACAGTGTAGAATTCGTTTCCTCGCTTTCAGTAAACGCCTGATGCTTCGAAGACAAACACAGTTTATAGGATTTGGGAATTCTTCGTATAACTATAGTTCCATTCACTTAGACCTACAATGGCTTCTTACAGACTCAAGGCAACCAACATGAACGCTGATCAGACGCATGAAAAGCGAATCAATGATCAATCTAGCCTCTTATAATTTATCATACGCAGCTCCATCGAAAACTATGCGTTGAGGGCGAGTTTGATGAGTAATAATTGCGAATTAAGGTGTTTCGACATCTCTCGCTCAGCCCCCTGCCTTCTTAGGTAAGCCGTCAATCTGGATTCGATTCCCGGGCACAGTCACAAGTCCACCGAAGGAGACATACTGCATATCACGTATAATAAAGCGCTTGGAATAAATGGCTACTGTGGTGCTGCCTTTGAAAGGTACGTAAAAAATACTACCTAAAGGAATCTATACAGGTACCTAAAAGCACTTGAAAATATCTCACCAGCTTTCTACAAAATTTGGGAAACCCCAAAGGGGTGAGACAACCCACTTGTAGTGCGAGAACTAGTATGGCTGACGTTTGAGGACTAGAGATGTGCGGGTACAGCAAAATGCTTACCCTACCCGTACCCGTGGAAAAACTTTTTTACCCTACCCTACCCGTACCCGTAGCGCTGTACCCGTACCCGACCCGTACCCGTAAGCTGTGTACCCGTACCCGTACCCGTACCCGTACCAGTAACCGACTTTGGTTGGAATTTGGAGTTTTTTGGATTTGGAATTTTGGACCCGTACCCGCGGGTGCGTTCACGGGTACAAGTACTACAAGGACCTGTACATGGACCCGTGAACCCGTATCCGTTCCTAGAGACTATAGAGAGGCAACAGTGAAATAGGGGCTACGAAATTGGGATAACTATTCATTGTAAATAGCACGCATGTTTAGATTAGGACAGATCTAGTACTTAGGAATCAGGATAATCAGTCAATAGCCTAAGCCGACACGAATGGGCTTGTTTAAAATATTTAGTAGATATCATTTATCTATGAGCAGGCATTAGAGTTCAAGTTAAACCACAGAACTTTACCAGAAGAACTTTCTCGGTCAAAGAGTCCTTGGAGGAGTCAGAGGACGCCATTATAGATTTATTACTGAAGATGTCAGATTACGTCATCTGTATTTCCTTTGTGTTTTCAGTAAGTAAAATGCATGCTGTCTGACAAACTGAACGCGATGTACAAGTTATACTAATACACTTTACTCAATATTATTTTTCTATTATTGCATTGCTAATTTGCTATAGTAGTGAGAAATGAAAATATAACTTTTCGGGTAAAACGGGTATACCTAGCTATTACCCGTAGCGCTGTACCCGTACCCGACCCGTACCCGTAAAATGTGTACCCTACCCTACCCGTACCCGCGGGTACGGGTACGGGTAGGGTATACCCGCGGGTACGGGTATACCCGCACATCCCTATTGAGGACATATAATTTTGCCGTACTGTATATAGGATGTTTTGAAGGCAGATCTGCCGAAAGCTCAAAACTAACTAATATCGACCATGGTCTATAAACAGAAGAGAATAGATGTACATATAGACTGTCTACGGAACTAATAGACGCCGTGGCACCATTCAGTCGTACCTGAATTCACGTTCGCGGCGTCGGTAGGAGCGGCGGACGCTGACATCACGGTAGAGCATCTATCGACGGTTGTAAGAACTGCATAGTCAGCGATGGTAAATTGGGGGATGTTCAGCTCATCGACTCCGTGAACGGCGCCCTTTGATTCATTGCTTTTCCAGATCATCAGAACATCCTGCATCGAATATCCGTCTACAAGCAAAAGATTCGTGCAAAATCAATCGATCTTTTCTGATAATTTTTTCATATATATATATATATATATATATATATATATATAACTTGTCCTTATATAACGAGTCTGCATTTAAAGTTAAGGAGAAATTTTCAGACCAAAAATTGAAATTCCTCCCGCGGAAAGTGAGCGTCAAAAGGCTTTGTATTATTGTTCGCTTCTTGGGTTCCAATCTTTCCTAAAGAAAAGGATCTACACAAACCGTGAAGTCTTTTAGACTGAACATCACACAGTAATTTGCCAATGCTGCTATTCGAAAGCTTTCGATCTATAAGTTCAGTATATCATTTGCTTCATTTTTTTAGAAATCCACTCTAAATCAGAAATAATATATTGACAATTTTCTCCCGCTTCTTTATTCGCAATTTCTCACCAACGACTAAAGCAGTCGCAAAGATACCAAGGCCAGACCCTTGTAAAATGCTTTTTTAAAAGTCAGAATACTACTGCATATTTGTAGGTCTGCAGTTTGTGTATTCAGCTGCAGTCAACCATTTCAGTCACCTTCATAATGTCAGTTAACGTCCACCATAGAACTACTTGGCACCATTTGAGAACTATGCACACACTATACAGCTCTGAGTGGACGAAGATAGTTTAGAGGACAATTTGTTCATTATTTTGTAAACCAGTGTCTCGGTGGAATTGACGGCAAATAATCGAATCTTAACTAACAAGAAAATCGTTAGACAGAAAACCTCAATTATATATATATATAAATATATATATATATATATCACTTAAAAGCACTTAAAATTACTAGTTGTGGTGGCACACGTCTGAGAATAATTTTACAATTCATTCGTGACACCTAACTCAGTGTGTCTCTTACTCAGTGTGTCTCTTAGTATGCCTAACTCAGTGTGTCTCTTAGTATGCCTAACTCAGTGTGTCTCTTAGTATGCCTAACTCAGTGTGTCTCTTAGTCTTAGTCTCTTAGTAGCCTAACTGTGTGATGCCTAACTCAGTGTGTCTCTTAGTATGCCTAACTCAGTGTGTCTCTTACTCAGTGTGTCTCTTAGTATAGACGGTCTGAAAGCAAGAGTATGCTTTGCGCTGCATATCCGCTTCCTGTCTCGTCTTCTGTTCTCTATAAATATTGAATCAAGCGCGTATGAAATACATTTCACATCAAACGCAGTCTACCGGTTGTCATGGCAACAATCATTTCCATAGCAACCGTCGTCGCAGCGTCGCTCTTGTTCCGACGTGTGTCTGAAGCAAATGAGTAGATATAGGCCTATATGCGTTGCAGTGCATGGCAACGGAAAGAAAATCGAATAGGACGTTGGTTACGAAAAGGAATGCAAACCGAATATGGCGTGTTCATCGAAAGAAGAACACTTGCCTTAGACGGCCGGTCTCTAGAATGGCGGCGCTGAATCAATGAATCATTTGCTTGTTTAGCACTCAGTCGATGTCTGCGATGCTCAATATCTCATGCTTAAACCGCCCATTTCGACGAATTCACAAACCGTGTAGGCTAAGGCTTCACGTTTTAAACCGCATCCTCGGTAAATAGTAGATAGGCTAACTTTTTAAAATTACAAACTCTCAGAAGCGCCTTATAATTTTGGAGGTTGTTATTGTTGTTGTTGTAACTCATCTATTGTTATATTTATATTTCAAAACAAACAGTTCGTATAACCCATATATCTTCTTGTCAAAAGAAACTGTGTTGCCCGAACACTTGGTCAAAGCTAATCTTACGGTAGCGAAATACGCCTATAAATACACGCGGATAAGTATTGACGCTAGCAATAATACGTACTCCCATATGTAAGCCTACTGTACAGCAGCACACTTAAGAAAAAGTCTTTCCACCGATAGTCAACGAAATTGACAGAGCAACCGCAATCAGACAACCTGGCCACAATAAATGATAACGAGAGGACGTGCAGGTTCATAATTGAAAATATGCTGAGATATGTAGAAACATCAAGCATAAGAGACGCCATATCAACAGAGATGTGCCGATAAAGGCCTACATAAAAACTGAGAAATCTCGCGAAATAACCGAGCCTCGCAAATAAAACCCAAAATCTTTATTATAAGATAAAATAATGTGCGGTTTCTTTTTCGTGCACAAAAGATGCTGCTTATTGGTCTCGAGTGCAGCTTTGAAAACAAGAAACATCTCTCGTTGTTGGCTGGTGCAATGGCTGCGGAATCTAGCTGGCTGAGACTCGCGAAATGCTTCCTATCATTGGCGTAGCCACAGGGAGCCCGACTCCCCCCCCCTTATTCGGGTCGGGACTGGCTGTGGGATTCGCCCAAAACCCGTGGGAAGTTGGGAGGGGTAGTGGTGGTTTCAGATCGAGGATTATAGGCGTCAGACTTCAAAGCGTTGGAGACGATCTTTATGCCAGTCAAAAGTTCTGGGGCGAAACTGTCGACGTGTCCCTGTTTGTATCCTGGAACCCTCTGGCTACGCCGCTGCTTCGCACTCTATGTGTCACACAGACATTAGGGTCAGTCTGTATAGTATATATATATATATAGTATATATATATAGTATATATAGTCTGTATAGTACGTACAGCTTTCGATATCGACAGAGCAGTTCTGAACGTCAAGCGGATAGTTATGAAGATCCATCTGACACGTTAACGTCGTCGTAAACCTGCGAAAGAACAGCGAAGCTTAACAACAACAACAACAACAACAACAACAACAACAACAACAACAGCTACAAAAGCGACATACCCAATTGTGTCTCAATTGAAGTGGCACCAATTAGAAATCAATACAACTTCAACACATTTCACCCAAGATTTACAACATTTAAACCATGTTAAATGTTAATCCATTATTATCTATGTTCTACACAAAACATATACGAATTTCAGCGAAATTGGTCTCACAGTTTACGAGATATTAATTTTTAAAATTTGAACCGAAAAACGCAAGTTTCCACAATGGGGAAATCGCCATTGCATTGGCGTCATTACGTCGTTTGCAGTTTGTGCTCGAAGTGACCACCAATTGCACGAATGCAAGCACCTAAGAGCACCGAATCTTAATAACAATTTGAGATACAGTGCAAGAAAATTTTTATCAGCATTTCTGGACAGCCAGTGGTCACTTAGATCGCTCAATCGACTTTTGTAGAATTTAGTGACCACAAGAAGCCGTCTTCTGCGTAGAATACTGAAGAAGCAATCTCGATAATTTTATCAGAGAAGAATATATGGGAAATTTGCCAGCTAACCGGAGGAGTACACTTTTCTTATAACGGTGCAACAGTTTTTCAGCGAACATAATTAAAGCCTGCGTTGAATTTAGAAAATATTCAGCGCCGAAACCCTTCTATGCAGACTTAGCCATGCATTCGCAAACATATTGAGATATTGTGTGATTGCCACATTTTCCGTAGTGCACCACACCCCTGGACCCTCACAGCAGGACGGGGGTCGACCCTCTCCTGAGACTTCTTCCACCGCCTTTGGCGATCCACTGTGTCCTATACACGAGACTGGACTTGCGCTCTGGAACTAACAGCACCGATTGCACGTCGTTAAATGCGGATGGCAAACGAACATTCTATACCAATATCAAATTACAGAGGAGGCGTACTCAGGTCGCAATCAGCGTGCCTGGAAGCGGATAGAAGCGGAACTACGCAGTCACCCTCGAGGTTTCACAGCTAGGAGTTGACATCGATCAGCACCACCCGTAGCAGCCTCAGCAGCCGTCGAGGCAAACAGTCTGTGCATAGTTCCACACGCAGTGCACGGGTCGGTCGTCCTTATTATTTTAAGTGCTCTCCTCTGACCATCCGTCCTTCAATAAGAACCGATTGATTGACTTAAGAGCGCTTAGATGCACTCTCTCTAAATTGTTTGCCATCTGCTATCTTGGACTCTTCCGCCGCGACCGGTGATGATCAAGACGAAGACGATAACACGATGATAACGACGACGATGATAACGACGACGACGACGACGATGATGGATTGCCACAATCGAAACCCTGTACTTAATCACGCCAAAAGCGTATTATTATTATTTCGCAGTGAATCCAAAATTGCGCCGTAGTATTCAGATGGTAAAGGAGTCTGGGTTTTGTCCTGTCATTCAACTTAATAAGCTCACAGCGGCGGCGGCGGCGGCGGCGACGGCGACGGTCAGCAAAGCATCGTCATGGCGAAGTGACATCAGAATAAAACCACGGGACAAGTCGTCTCACCCCTCCAAACGCAAATTATAGACTGTAGATTCTGAGCTTAGAAGTTGCCATTTACAGTGCTGAAACCATGGCAATGTCAAAAGCAAAATTCAATAATTTCTCCTAAATTCTGGTTCGTAATTTTCCAAGTACAATAACTGTCGAGAAATGTCGTTGCTGGCAGATTTTCACCCTACAGTTTATTTCACTGCCTGAAACTCCCTTTGTTTTGTTTTTTAAAATCCAGATTGACGCAAGAGATCATAATTATGGCGTCGATAAAAGGGATTGCAAACCGCAGCTTCATTGGTAACTGAACTGCTGTATCTTGGGCCGACAGAGCTTTGTTGCAAAGTGTTGATTTGATTTTAAAACAATAATAGCATGGTAGTCTTAGTAGCTGACCACAGCATAGCGAATTATCGCGACGCTTGTAACACGCTTGTAGCACTTGAAAACATTGAGCCGTAGGTACAATTTCCAAGATAGAAAATCAGCACAAAATATTACTAATTTACATGACATGCAGATTTTTACAATATTTAATAAGCTGTAGCCTTACATGCAGCTCTGTCTGTATGTGAACGAATGTAAAGTCCACGATTGCATTCGCTCCACTCTAAAACACAAACGTCTTCTTCACTCACCTCATGCCGTAGACAATGGATCCGTCTCCATGGAGACGGATCATTTTGTTCTTTTCTGTGACGTCATGTAGGAACGAGAGTTTGTCGTTGGCAAAGAACGTGTCCGGAACCCAGATCTTCTCGACAAAGTCCCCGGTCAGAGTCATGTTGTCGTCGGCATTACCAGAGAAAGCAAGGCGTTGGTCCTTCCAGTACTGGTTCAAGTACATGGTGATGGTGAAGTCCTACACACACACACACACACACACACACGAACACACACACACACCAGACAAAGCCAAACAGGTGACCGTAAACAGCTGAGTTGGGGTCAGATCAGTTTAACAACGACTGTAGTCATAATATGCAACCATGAAATTTTCATTCTCGAAGGAACGGATTCGAGAATATATATATGAACAGAGCCTACTCTCGTACATGCGTTGTAAAACAGGAACGAGGATACAGTGAAGATCTTTCAGTACAAAGCAGATTTCACCGTCAATAATCAATTCAAATCGAAAATTCGTGTGAAACGCTGAGAAACATTTGGATTCGACGAAATCTCTCGCCATAGAGAATCGAATCTGACGCCGCGTTGGCAAAGACCTCCAACTGACGACGACAGCACTCTCTTGTGACGTTCTTTTCACAGCTCGGTCACGATTTATCACTTGGGGGGGTTAGAGGCATCGTCCGGAGATCACGATCAATGGTTTACTGCCACACTAAGACCGGTCATGGGCGTAGGAGTGACTAACAGTGACGTTTTTACGACAGCGCGGGTCGTTTCTTTGAGCGTCAACTGGTCAGTCTTCTTCGCCGGCGATGACCGAAACATCGACGGACTCTCCAACGACGACTCAGGCCCTCTTGAATATGTCAACAGATGCCTTCTCCTCCTCCTCCTCTCCATTTTCTCCTCATCTTCTCCTCATATCCTCTCTTCCTGTGGCTTCGTCCGTCTATATCTGTACACGCACTGCATAATATGAAACTGTGAGAGATCTTCATTCACAATTATTACAGGCACCAAGCGCTGTGTGACAATTCCTGCCACTCTATTCCTCGATATCTCTATATTCCTCTGTTTCTCTATTTCTCTATCCCTCTGTCCTTCTATTACACTGTCCCCCCGTTGCCCTATCCCCCTATTTCTCCATTCCCATCCCTCTTTTCTTCTTCTATTCCCTTTCCCTCTAATCCTCTATCACTCTACAGGTCTACTCATTTAATCGTCTTCCAGAAAGTCTTTCTTGCAAACGCAGAGCTCGTGTTTAAATGTTTCAGCAACGAGAAAACCCAGAACAGAGCAATGCATTAAAAGACTGCAACGACGACTACGACTAAATTTAGCCAAACTACTACTACGTTATCATGGCTGAACTGATGTAATTAACAATCATATTGGTCATTGGCAGTGACATTTCTCAGAGTGGTAAAGCATAATCCGTCGCTAGAAATTAAATCGGTCCAAGTTTATTTGCCAAAATAACAAATCTTCATATAAGCGGACATTATGTATCAAAGTATCATTAGCGTCGTCACGGGGGGGATGGGGGCAAATGCCCCCTCCAACCTGCCCCAGACCACCTACCAGATTCGCGCAAATCCGGTGAGAAATTTTCTTTGGAGGGGGTTGAGGGAGGTTAAGGAATCTGACACATTAGCCCCTTTTGCCCCCCCCCCAAACAAAAATTCCTGGCGACGCCACTGCAAAGTATAGCACGATGGAAGTGACTTTGTGATTGACGATAAATAGCATTATTTTTTTTAAATAAATAAATTAATTAATTAATCAATTAATAATAATTAATAATAGGCCTAATAATAATAAATTGTTTTTATTTATTCATTTATTAATGCTGGAGACGAACTTACCATATTCACTTCGGAAATGCTGTCGAAACTGGCCAACGACATTTCCAAGTCAAGATGAAGCGATTCGCCTTCAACAAAAACGACACTCGCAGTTCATGTTACAAATAAATAAATAAATAAATTATATATATATATATATATATGCGCCTGTGTTTCCAATAGAAAACCCCGGGTTCAACTATAGGAAAACAGGAATAAGGAAAAGAAAATCTTTCTCTTTGTAAAGTATTTTAAAGATCTACCAACAGAACATCGTCATCGTCGTTATTATCATCATCGTCGCTGTTATCATTTCGGCAGATGATCGCAGTCATTATCGTCGTAGTCATCATCATCTTCATTGTATCAGCAGAGGCTTAGTGAGTAAGTAGGCCTAAGTATGAATGGGCCAGCTGATCGCAGAGAATCGAAACGGGCGATAATAAAGGAGCGCCAAGAAACAAATGAAGCGGATATAGAAGAGATAAGAAGAAGAGAGGAGCCGTTCACATAACAGCATATGTCGTTAAAGAGAACAGCAAGAATCGAGAACGGCCATAAACAGAAGTCAAGAAGTCAATATATATATATATATATATATATATATATATATATATATATATATATATATATATAGTATGAACCGAAAATACGAGAAATAGGCCAGCATTGAACATCGCACAAAACAGAAGAAAACGCTTCGTCTAACAGACTGGCCTAATGTGCGATGAACACCAAGCATATAGAGTGGATTCACGCAGTACGTGTAAAATTAATTAATTAAAAATAAAAATTACATTTAAATCATTACTGTCAACATTAATCGAAAATGAGATATGAGATTATATATATATATATACATATGTATGTATGTATAATATAATATATATATACTGTATATGTGTGTGATTTCTGCTTTCGTCGAGTAGAGAAACAAAGTGTAGGCCTATATATTTGTTTTTGTTTACCTCCGAACTGTGGTCTGAGGCGTACATCATAACTGTTCAGTAATTGTTCGATCGTATGCGATGCATTGTGAATAACCTCGTGTCTGCATTCAACGTCAACAACGACGACTACGACGACAACTAATATAGACGCCATCATCATCATCATTATCATGGTCGTCGTCGTCGTTGTGCGTATCCATTGAATGGATTTCTCAGTCGTTTTCGTTGTCGTTGCGGAAGTAAAGAGGCCGGAAGGACGAAGAAGCCGGCTGCACGTCGAGGAGGAGGAGGAGGAGGAGGAGGAGGAGGCAGCGAAGACCTCAGACAGCGTCGCGAGCGAAGCAACCGTTTCTCCCGTCGCCTATTTTCCACTGTCCATTGCGACTCATCGCAAACGTAGGCTAGCTACTCTCTTCGATCAGCAGCAGCCACACTAGTCTACTAGGACGCAAAACGTGTCCCCGAAAGCCCCTCTGTCCGTCTTTACTCCCAGCGGTTCACGTCTTGAGCGGAGGTGTCGGAGATGGAGGAGGAGGAGCAGGAGACCGGGCGGGCGGACGCACAATGGCGTCTGACGGCGACCGACAGCCTCGCCCACCGCCGCCGCCGCCGCCGCCGCCGCCGATACGACCGGCACGGCGCTCCAGACGATGATCGCGGCGACGATAAGAGGGCCTCGGAGGGAGAGAGAGAGAGAGAGAGAGAGAGAGAGAGAGAGAGAGAGAGAGAGAGAGAGAGAGAGAGAGAGAGAGAGAACGGAAGGGGAACACGGAGTAGAACTCGGACATCCTCCGAGGGTGACAGCGAAACAGACAAAACGCAGAACTATACTGCTAACGATTGGAGCGACGCCTCTACACATTCACCATCAGTCATCCTCCGAGTTGTTTAGCGTTTGGGGACAGAGTCTCAGTGCGCATGCGCGAAAGACCCTTCAACAGCGTCCGGTTGAAATACCGACTGCATAGGCCTAAACCTGGAGACAATGACGATTATAACGACGACGACGACGACGACGACGACGACGACGACGATGATGATGATGATGATGATGATGATGATGATGATGATGATGGAAACGCTACCAGGGAAAGTGGAGTGCTGGGAGACTATTGTTGGTGACTGATACGTGAAGGACATGTCAGTGACTACAGACGAAAATCTACAGCAAAACATTTATAATGTTCTCACGTTGTTAACTTATTATTGTCACTATCCTTCTGTAGGATTATTTTGCAAAAGACGTTATAATGTCAACACCCAATGGTTAATTGTCGATTTCTTAAAAACCTTTGCGTAATACAGACATTTTAATTAGCCTACTTATTTGTGTTCAGCAAGTGCGCATATATATTATAGTTTCATCAGAATTTGTAGAGAAAACAAAATCTTCCATAAAATTTGTTGGCCATACAGTATATATCTGTTAAATATCTTTTGGTTTCTATGAAGTTCTTTAGCGATCTTAACCTAAATTTATTATGATTATTTCACATCACTCTTTCGTTACTGTTAAACGACAAATGCAATTTGGGGTAATTCACTGAAAATCGATCGAAGAACATTATGACAACGCTGAAGTCTCTGCGTCGTATCTCGAGATCCATTATAAATCCCTGGTGAGAAGCCTGCCTCTGTTCGGCGTAGGCTATATTCCGTGCTTTTGCCTATCTTCTAATTCATGGGAGAAGCCATGCGGGAAAGCTATTGATGGGGGCAGGGGTCTGTACAACACTTGAAATGGAGAAAACTCAGCCAGTAACCATCAACCCCCCGTCATTATTTTCTCTAATCAATGCGGTTGAAAACTCTATGGAGTTCTGTCGATTTCGACACAATGCACTGATGTGGGGGTAATAATAAAACAGTCACTAAAAGTGACAAATGATTAATTGACGACTAACCTGAGTTCCACTTTTTGATAGTTTTGTGAAACGTTTGACGAAGATAATGTTTATTTCGCTGCACTGGCAATGGTCTCCGTTCTAGTATATGAGATGCTTAGCAATATGGTAGTCATTTTTAAGCGCCAAAGCAGCACAACAAAATATATTATAGGCGCCTAATAATTAATTTGTGAATTGTTGTGTTTTTCCCTAATTTTTTAAAATAATTTTCCATAACTTTGTTACTTGATGAACACAGGCGGATTTAGAGTTTAATATTTGGGTAGGCTAGCATGGGGGTGTAGGGGTGCCATCCAGCACATCCAGGCTTAAGCCTACCCTAGCCTTTAATAAAATCCGCCTATGTTGATGAACTAGCAAGATCGTTGCAGACGATAAAAGCACAAATAATCTTGAAATTTCTGCACAAATGCGTCTTGTCGACAAATGCCTTAATCAAGTACGTATGCCCCCTATCGATTAAAATAAACTCAGGACATTAAAACCATTGTGTAAATTTGTAAAACTTCGTTTAAGGACGTTGCAGCGAAGCGTTGAGATTCTCGCAGGCTCGAAATTTAAAAAAGCAGTGGTTGGTCGGTCTACATTCACTCAAAATTTTCATTAAATGGGGTCAACACTGTTAAGCTCCACCAAGCCACAGTGCACATGACGCATCTTTAAACATTTCTCGTGCAGACCCTAAATTTTATCAGTTTCAATTTTCACACTTCAAACTCTGTATAGGCCTAGACCTCCTGCCTTAGCGTCCAACATTGTTACCACTCTACAAACTTCCCGCGCCTCTATGACAGCTGACGTCCAAAGTTGCAAACTTCTTAGGCTAAACGAGACAACAGACTCCAGTGGCGGCTCCACCAGGGGGGCCCGTGCCCCCTATTGAGTGCCTGGCCCCCCAGTTGGGACCCTATACTTAATGCTACATGCATTAAACAACAAATGGTTGGCCCCCCATGATTAGAAGTTGCCACCCCAACGCCCCCCCTCTTGCCAAATCCTAGAGCCGCCACTGACAGGCTCTAGTGAAATTTGCAACCAGGCCTAATGACAAACAGGCGTCTCTTTGTCTTTGAAATTTTGCTTAAATCGGTGTCCGTTACAAAACGTTGATGGTCCACTTTCCCGGAGTGTTTAAATATAACCTTCCGATGTGGATTGTGCGAATTCAGACTTACTCCAGGACGCAGTCATGATCTCACGGATCCCATCGCCTACAGAGACAAGCTGTTTGGTCTGACTAGGGGCCAGGCCGCTAGGAAGTGATCTGAGCATCCCTAGTGGGGCATGGGTTAGCCCCGGCTGTAGCAGATCTTGAATAATACAGTATTTGTGTTAAACCCAGAGCTGAGTAGCAATCTGCAAAGCCGGACAACTTAACAGCAATCGTATTCACTCCCACAATGAACTGTTCACAACAGTTTTGCACTAGCCTTACAATCAGTCTAGACATGAATAGGTTAAGAGGGAGGACCTGCTATCTGTATTTACCAAGAACTTACATAGCCAAACAATTATCAGATAAATTATATTTTACTCAATAAATTACATTTACCCAGTATCTAAATACTAAAGAGTCTGATATAAAAATCATATCACTCTTCCTAGAACCTTATCAAGACTCAATAGTTCAAGACCAGAAACAATGACTTTGAAGAGCAAGGCCAAGACAATGATTAGACTTTGCGTGCCAAAAACTCTTACGTCCAAGACCCAAACCAAGACCTTAGTTCCAACAGATCTCAAATGTATCAGAGTAGTGTAAAGCTCAAATATACTATCATCTACACAATGACAGCTGAGGTGTTGAAGAAAACTGATAAACACAATAAATGATTAGTACTAACAACTTTAATAACAAAATAAGACATGTATGTTACAGACACAGCTTTTATCGAATTTTTTGGTAAGCCAACAGGTTTTTAAAGTCATACAGAAAAATGCTCCAATATATATGCTCAAATGCATATTGCTGCATCAATTGTACGGTTTGTACCAAATATTAACCTCTCCTGCTACAAATAACAGGATGCAGATAAAAACCTGAACAATTATAAACTGTATAATAATAAGCACTAATGATAGCCTGAAAACCGGTCAGGCCTGTTGCGTTCATCAACCTCAACTGAGTGCCTTCATTTCAATGTGCACATTAAAAATTACATATTTTCGTAATATCAACTCTTTCTATCCGGACAATGTGATGCTCTGCTTCAAAGCCTTGAGGCAGAACATCAATTCAGTTAAAAGTTCAAAGAACCAGAATATAACTTTGAATTAAAGACTCAAATCAAGGACGTGAGATCAGAAATGTCAAAGACTAAAAGTATTACTTACGTAGATCACAGGTGAGTAGAGTTTCACCAAATCCACAAACCTTAATTGTCCTATAGCTGTTAGTCTCAAAACATTCTGAGATTAAAATCAAGCTTAAATATCTATATAATTTCATCCCATCACTATCAGACTCCATCAATGAGCTGTCCAGGACTGATGAGGAGGGACAATTTTCTCAGACCCCAGGAATGCAAATGAACCCCAGCAGTACTCTGCATTTCAAATACAAATAATGCATATTTAAAACTTGTTCCTGGTCCCCGCTACAACTCTCGAAGGGTTTGGGCCTATAAACTGCACAATGCACATGCTGTGTTTTATCTGAGATGCCAACAGCCTCATTAATTTTACAGCCTCGTAATTTCAATTAGGAAATTTCTTCACATGCATTTTATAACACATCTCATTTCAATCAAAAAATCAAACTTCAATGCTAACCATGCTAATACATGCATCAGCATGAACATATTTTATCTTAACAGGTTTATATGCACCTCATTTCAAATCCAATTTAAATAGTCTTACTTAAACACACACAGACATACAGATACACTGCCCGGGTATGAAGAAGAAAAGCCAACATTTAACAGAAATGACATGGCTAACAGGTATACTGTACGTGCACAACAGGCACGTACAGCAGAACAGAGACACTAGATCAACACTGGAAAGGACAATCCAGCAAGCTACAAGACAAAGAGGGCGGCCAAAAAGATGATGGGCAGATGATGTGGAAGAATGGACGGGACTACAAAAAATGTCAGCAGCTGTAGAGAAGACACAGGATCAACATTGCTGGAAAAAGAAATTCATGCTATCACCCCAACTTCAGTTCATGAAAGAACAAGAAGAAGATGATGATGATGATGAACAAGTATGCACATTAACATACAAGCAGCAGAATTAAGAAGTAAATGATGGACAAAAATTAAATACAGTACAACACGTAACCTGTTTAACCACGTTAATCAGTAGGTGCATGGCTGCATTGCTAACAGAATTTGCAAGCAATAAATTACAAACATCATCTGAAATGAGCAGGATTACATTTTAACAATATTTTTATCAAATAAAAGCAGCTGAATACAACAATTTTAAACATAAAATTATTTAAATTCTCCAACTAAAATATTTGTCAACTCTATGTAATAAAAACCTAAACCTCTAACCACAACCAAAATAACTAAACATTACACACTTCACAATAACATATATGCATGACTCCAAAATAAAAATAAAATAAGAAACTTATTACCAATTCCCAACATGTAATTTTAAAATTATGACAAATGCCAAATCTTTATATTATCATAATAGGTAAATAGATATTTCAAAATCAAAAACATTAGAATTACATTTTAGTATTCTGCTCAAGATGCATTACCAATTCAGAACAGCCGGTGGCAACATTAGAAAATGGCGAAAAGTTTAAGCTAAGCTTTAAGCTTAAGATGTCAAAGCAAACTGATAAACACAATATATGATCAATGCTAGTAACTTTAATAACAATGTAAAATGTCCGTTATGGACATTTTAAGAAATAATTAATGTAGCAATGCTGAATAATAAACCTACCTTAACTACATCAGAACACAACTTCAGAAACAGAGCATCTAACATTGCAACTCAGTTCATTCTAACGGTTATGCTAACTATCAATTGCAGACAAAAATTACTTTCAAAACAGAAGCATAAAATTATACAATTCCTGGCCAAAGCTTCTGAATGACAAAGATCAGCAAATGTTGAAACTTAACACGACTGCTGCTGCTTTATAACAATAAAGGGCATAACAAGGGTAACTGAAAGCAAAATCAAAATATAATATCAAAGAAACATGCTAAAATAGTCATTAGCTAAGATTACATTATGACAAGAAGCCAAAGTTCATATCCACTCATAATTCAACTATATTCTAAATTAGAAAATTATATCAGCCTTATATGTTTTCTTGATAATGTATTGATCGGTTATTGATCTTGGGAGGGGGTCCAACAGTTTTTGACGTAATTATGGGGGGTTAAGTGAAAGTTGACAGTTGTTGACAAGGGGGGAGGGGTCAAAAATTGTTGACATAATTAATGGACAGCCCCCTTCTACCATTGCAAAAGCAGTTGGAATAAATAATCCATAGAGTAATTTCAGCATTTAATGTCATGTCATTGCAAGTCTTGCAACTGGTGGTAATAATGCACCATATAAAATCACTTGGCCATATGGGTTCATCCATACTTAATAAATGTCATATTCATGAATGTGATGAGATTTCTACACGGTTTACTCCATAAAGGGAAATGTGGCTACAAGCACAACAACAAACTGAAAACTGCAAAAAATGATTGTTTAAACTCTTTAAAAATAACATTTAAGCTGACTACACAGTTTCAAATCAGCAACAATACAAATATATACACATATACATATAAGTATACCATATGATGTATATAAAAAGGTCATCTAATTATTTCAGTAGTAAAGAATACTCAAAATATCACAGATAGTACCAGTCACTGCTGGTGACATTATGCGATACAAAATATAAATTATCACAGACTTTGTACCAGACCCTGCTGGTGACAATACGTGTATAATAATCAATTGTAAATGTCAGTCAACTGAAAAAGAAAAACATTACCACTGGCTAAAAAACTGTCCTGTTCAAAATTAAATTATGAAAAAATGCTAGAATATATATATATATACAGCCATCTCTACTCTAATAACTATTATAACATTATATGTTTTAAATTCTAACTATGTAGGTAATAATAAGCCAAACTACAAGCACATCAAAACAGTCTAAACATTAACCCTTTCGCCCCTATGACTCCTGTGCGTCCGTTCCCTGTCCCCTAGGCTCCTGGGGAAATTATGGGGTTGTTTGGGGCTCCCACATAAACTCAAATATCTCGAGTAAATGTTAACATAGAACAAAAATGTTTTCACCAGTTTCCTCAGAATTGAACTGTGTTTACTTCCAGCATAGAATATTTAATACCATGAAGAAAATCAAAACCGGCCGTGCGGGGGTTAGGAAAAGACGAAGAAACCCCAAAATTGGCCTTACGGGGACTGGTATCGCTAGCAAAAGCCGCTTTTGTAGCTTTGCAGGGTGACAGGGTTAATAATACACAGCAGGCATTAATTTTGAAGCATATTTAAACATTTATTCCCCCACCACCCAGTCTCTTTTCAGCAACACAAAGCCAGAAACTTTCAAAAGTGACTAATAGATGGTTGGTTGGCTGCTTGATAAATATGCCACAGAAAAGTTCACTTAGACAAATTTCACCAACAATGAATTCAGTACTTACTTACTGTAGAATGTTCAGGGTTAATATAAGCTCACCAGGCCTGATGCTGATATTTGAAGAACTCAAACCGAATACATCAGGGTCCAAATGTGACACCATGCAGTTGTTTAGACATATCTGCCTGCTAACCACCACTACATTGTCAATAGGCTGGTATGAATTAAATGTTACAGAGGATTTTAAAAATAACTGCATAATGACAAACAATTACTAACAACAAGGAAACACCAATTTTAGCAAGCACTCAACACTTGATGAAAGAAATAAGAGAATAGATTTCTCTTTTCCTCACAATGCACAGTGATTCATATATACTGAAATTCATATGCAACCCAAGCAAATTCTTAAGTAACCTTACTAAATTCTTAACAATAAACTTTCTTAATAACCAATCATCAGTGTTCAGCTTTAATTTCATACCAACACCACCTAAACAAATACTGGAATTCAATGAAAAGATAGAAACATCTGTTTATAAATTTCAACTTATTTAATTCATAACCTCTTCAGAGAAAAAAATAATAATATGCAAATCACTTGCTAATATGGTCAAACATTGTGCCCTGGTTTCAATTGTTGATTTCAACAGAACCTAACACCTAAACAAATAATTCAAATTTAAAGACCTACTGTCCAAAAATA
This sequence comes from Metaphire vulgaris, assembly GCA_018105865.1. Taxonomy (NCBI): domain Eukaryota; kingdom Metazoa; phylum Annelida; class Clitellata; order Crassiclitellata; family Megascolecidae; genus Metaphire; species Metaphire vulgaris. The sequence goes on from CM030847.1 coordinate 402,775, forward strand.
ATTCTAGTGCAATCATAAAACAATGAATTTCTTATACAAGTATCTACAAGGTCAGCAAAACTGGCAAACAATGGGTTCTTATCAATACCACATTTAACAATGATATGATTGTTCCACCTACTCAATTTAAGTTAACCAAAATAGTGTCAAGGCTACGGAAAGTCAAGAGTGCATCTGAAATTGTATTTCTTATCTTTGGCAAGAAATACAGGCAACTACAGTTGCACTACTTATTTCTGATTTTTACCTAATAATTAGTTAACATTCCTTCTTATTCATTAAAAGATACAATTTTAGCAGAATTAAATTTTAGTGCAAAAGTAAACAAAGTTGTGTGCCAAAATTTAATGGAACAAATTTTACAGTTGGACAGCCTATGCAGCCTGCATTCTCCTCAAGCTTCCAAATTCTGGCATAATGCTTGAGAAGGTGAAGGCAGATGACCAGGCCAATTGGGTTGAAGGCCATGCAGAATTGCATCATCAAAACATCATTGCACTACTTGGCAAAGAAAGTTTCAGGATCTTAGTCTAGATATTGTCACAAATCATGTTGATTTATCACTTATACTGTACACTAAAGTAAATTTCATTTGATACTTTGGTGGTGTCTGAACGCCCAAATCACCAAGAGCTTTGGTCTTGAGTAAAACTCAACAGAACCTTCTATGATCACAATCAATTACCGGTAAGTTATGCACATAAATTCATTAATGGGAAAAGAATTTTTAGAGGCTATAAATTAATGACAAAGGTAACAAATTAAAACTCTAAATAAAGTATTATTAGAATTAAATCTACATATCTCTGCTACAAATGTTTAACCCAAAGTGTCATTATCCAATGCAGTTTTAAAAGATTCAAATTAAATATTGTATACTGCAAGGAAAGTTTTGCATATATCAGATCAAAATGTGGAAATAAACATGGCAGATATCTTGCTTATCTCTGAGGCAACCTAAAATATACACCAGATGGCATATCAAATTTAATTTAACAACATTACAAGGACCTCTAAGCCATCTAAGCCTTGATCTGATCTAAACTGCTCATGTGCCACACATACACCAAAGAGAACTAACATATATTCACTCAGAGGCATTACTAGACCGAAAGACAGCAATAGTAGTACCAACGTATGAATTGGTGAAGGATCCATTTCCATAAGTGAGAGTTGTGATGGTGGTGGTGGTCGTCAACATATTTATTGGCTGCTCCTCTGGAATGAGGTCCAAAAGAGCCATCATGATGAATCCGAGGGCAATAAAGACGATTTTACCAATGCTTGTATCCTCTGGGTCAATTTCTTCCTGCAAAATTTCAAAGAAAGTGACATATATAAAGGTGCCCATGGCAATTGCTTGCAAGATCCCATTTGCCACATCCAAGGAATTGCTCTGGTGTCCAGACTCAGTCATCGCCGTTCCAAATGCGACGCCGAGCGGCATTATCGCCGAACATATGAAGGACGTAACTAGAAGTCGACGCAAAGTCAACTTTGATTTGACAAATTGTAGCCCAAGACTGAATCCAATCACAGTTTCATGGCACATCACTGCAATGAAAAGATGTGCCACATTCTGAGAACTATTCTGAAGACCAATGCTCATGCCTTCAAAGATGCGATGGAGTGACAGGGCAAGTATAAGAATGATGGAACGTGTTGCATGATGATGGTGGCCGTGCTTATCTCCCTCATCAACCTCCTCCTTCGACATCTGTTGATCGACCTTCATTGAAACGATTATCTGCTTCTCTTTCTCCGTCAATTCTGACTTTGCGGTGTCCGTACAGCATTCACCAGTGCCACTGAGCGGGCATTCGTTCTCAAACTTACACGTGCTGCCAGCAAAACCAACGTGCAAATCTTCTATGTCTTCAACCGCCATCAGCTTAACAATTCCCTGGTCAATTTTTACACTGTGTTCAACAATGTCAGCCACAGAATGCAGGTTTCCTTCGTCGTTTCCAGAACAGGGAAGACCGGCACGACACTCCACGCACAACTCATGCTGCGAACGAGCACACTTGCTAACGCCGTGCAGCTGCTGGCTATCTCTCCTCTCCGTCTCCATCATGCAGGGCATCTTCTGGCGCTTCCTCGCCATCCGGCGCTTGTTCCAGCGCAGGACGACCTTCTCCGAGAACAGGACGACGAAGAATCCCACCCCGACGAACAGATCCGCCAACGGATAGTCGATGTGATAGGGAACCAGCAACGCGTCGTTGAAGATCTTCCGCACCTCCGGTCCCATGTGCAGCAGGTAGGTGCCGAAGAAGATCCCGCCTCCGAAGCACATCAAGTAGCTGAGCAGGTTCTTGCCGCCGTTGTTTCGACGCGTCAGCCAGTCTGACACCTTATACGGCAACAGGGTGCAGAGGAGGGGCAGGACGAACGTCCCGATCAAGGCCAAGAATTTCGCCACCCAACGCTCCATGATTTTTCCAACCTCCGAGTCGTCCTATTGTTCCTAATGACCTCTTATTTTGACTTTGCTCAAAGGCGTATCCTAGGCGCCACGAGGACTGCGTTCGATCACGTAACTCACGTCTCAACAACACACAACGACAAGCATAGAATGCTAAAATACAAAACAACACAGTCCTCTCGACTCCTCTGCGAACGCAATACATTCTGGTCTATGCTTCAGTCTCTGCCTTTCCACTTGCATTCAGCCAACGGGTTCGTCGAGACTATGATTTAAACATGGATTTTAGACCAATATGTGCTACTGATCGAATCTTTCTGGAATGTGACTGCAGTTCCATCAAAATTTCATTTAATTCCTTCACTATCTTCTCAAGCCGTTAGGTCTAAACCTTCCTGTTCCAAAAGTAATTTCCTACCATAGCTATAACAGCCCGACCCGCCGCTTCATGGATACACTCAAGACTGTTTGGTATTTAATTGCCTTGGGATACACTGACCTTTGCCCGGCCGACAAACCACCCTGCCTATAACTAATTGAGGAAAGATAAAGAGCGTAAGAATAGGCAGCTACTACTGTACAATCAACCAAAGCACTATATAAATTTACGAGATTTTACTTATATTTTTGTTAGGCCGATATGCAGTGTGCACCTCATCAATAGAAGTGCATCGCTTTATTCCATTTATCATTTATGGTACTTGAGGCCATTGCACGGTACATTACAATCAAAGCGGTATCCAAAATTTTAAAATAATTTTCACTTCATTTTTTCAAAAACTTCCAAAAACTTGAAGTTTAAATTTTCTTGCACATGAATGTGACCTGAAACTACATTTCACGATCCATGCTCTGCGATCGTCGGGATTCGTCGCTTGTGACACCTGGCGTCCGGTCAATTAACAAGCGACCGAAGTATAAACAGAGAGAAATTTGAAAATAATTTTCGCCTTCGACCGTCGACTTCGTTTGTTTAACGCTACGCTCCCAGGCCTCCTCAGATCCTCAGGTAATTTATCCCCGACTAGTCGACCGGCAGGAGGGCGGCGGGGACATTGACGGCTGCGGCGACCGGAGAGAGGTGTTCGAGGGTGAGCTTGGTGCGTCGATGGTAAGCGCCGGCGTGCCTTTGTTCCTGTGGTAAGTCGGCCTTTGACGGGCGTCGATGGTGAGCTACGAGCGTCGTGGTGGAGTACCATTCGTCCCGGACGAAGAACAGATCTGACAGACCGTAGACTTTATTAGGAGATCATCGCATCGAACACGAAATTTTGCCTCTCGTGAATGTTTATAATTGTTTTTTGTTCGTTTGATTCGCAACATACTTTTGCTTTCTTTAATTTAAAGGATATTAAGAATCATTTTTGTGTGTGGACTAAAGTGCCATTTTAATTGAAACTTACGATCTTGAGTGGTTATATTGAGCGAAATTTTTATAGCACCAATTATAAGATAGATACAGATAGCGCCTAGTCATTGTGGTGGTATCTCGGATGTGGACCGTGTTTTGTCATTTGCGATGAAAACAGCAGGTTTTTGCTAGTTCATACTAATCAAATCTAATGTTAAACTTCTATAGCGCCACTTCATAATGTGCAGGAGCATCAACCAATGGCACACCAAATCCAAATAATTAAAGATCCAGGTCAAATCCAGGGTATCTGGCCAGGCAAACGGGTGACAGTCTATGGTGGACAGGCCAGGTCAAAAAGATGGATTTTAAATCTTTTTCTAAATATTTGTAATGAATTTGCAATGCGCACATGTTGAGGCAATGAGTTCCAGAGTTTTGGGGCAGCCACCAAAAAGGCACGAGAACCAAGAAATGTCCGAGTATGGGAGAGGGAGAGAACTATATATACTAACTACAAGGGGAGCATGGTAAAGCAGTGGTCGGATTCTTGCCATGCAAAGCAGAAGGCAGCATGTTCTAATCGACCCTAGACACTGCATAGTGACCTTGGACTACTTGTTCACCCCAATTGTGCAAAAAGCCAAATTCAACCTGCCATTAGGGCAGGCTTATCATCATCATCATGACTAACTATATAATAGCATTGGTTTGGCTTCTGGAGATTACTGCAACAATTAATGTGTTCATCTTTATGTACTCCTGTTTATATATTATTATTATTATTATTACATGGTTGTTAACGCACATTAAGTCATTCACTAAGTGAAGAATCATAAGTGCGGGGTGAGTCACGTGACCTAAACAGTGTAGGCCAAACTAACTGCAGAGTGCAGTTTTCAGTCGGCATTTAAAAACAATCAACGAAACAGTTAAGTCTGAAGTGACAGATTTAAGTAGATTGTTCCAAACAGACGGAGCAGCGATTGCGAAGGAACGGTCAGTGAGAGAAAGGCGAGTGCGCCACTTTGTCACTTTATTAGCACCACGTGATCTCAGTAGGCGAGACTGTCCCTGCAATTGAATGACGTCAGCCAAGTAGCTGGACTGTTGTGTTGTTATTGTCTTAAAAGTGATAAGCGCGATCTTGTACTGAATGCGATATCGTATTGGTAGCCAATGGAGACGAGCAAGGATCGGTGTAATATGTTCTGTTCGGCGCGCTCTACAAACAGTCCTGGCCAGTGAGTTCTGTACCCGTTGCAGCTTCAGTAAGTTTTTTCCCGAGGTACTGTGAAGTACAGAGTTGCAGTAGTCCACTTTACTGCTGACCACGGAACAGGCTATTGAGGCGGCTGTGTCAAAATCGATGCTGTTACGGATGTGCCTCAGAGCCTGCATGTGAAAGTATGTTGACTTGCAGATTATATCAACGTGGTCGTCAAATGACAATGTGTCGTCGATGGTTACACCCAGACTGCGGATGTTGCTTTATATATGTTGCTATATATTAATATTCTTTTGTGATTTTAAATATAATGTTTTGTTTATATTTATATTATATTTTGGAATTTTGTTTTGCAGTTGTTTGGCAATACCTGCATTGTAGAAGATTAGGTCTTCCACTGTGAAAGATAAAGACAATCACTTTATTGCAATTCGTACAACATTCGTAACAAAAGTAGGCTGATGTTATTTGCATATTTGCTTGAGTGGGTTTAAATGTATTTCACGTGTTTTACAATCCATTTACAGCAACATTTAAGGTGCATTGTTTACCTGAATTGGAGAGTTCAGAGTTCAATCCATCCTTTTAATAACCAACTCATACAGTAAAATTAAGGAATGTTGTCAAATTTGACCCTTTTCTGAGTGGGCATTCAAAAAGTTCAAAATTTGTACAGATCCAGAAAACCTTTTGGTTTGGTTTATTAGCTTTGCTTGGAACTGACTTATGAGACTTGGAATGTTGGCATCTGGTAGCCATGGTGACTGGGGTTTATATATAGAATAGACTGATTATTTGTCATGCACTGGCCTTAATAGCAGCAAGGGGATGTGATGGCATGCAAATATTTGTGTGTGATTGTGTGTGCATGTGTATTAGGTTTTATACAAAGATACTTTAAATATATAGCGTAGCTATTATGAATTTTGTTCAGTGGCTGGTAGGGGACCATTGCCGAATGGACCAGTCCACCCTCGGCCTCTGATCGCACTGCTCGACGGTAGAGACTGTTCAATTGAAATGCCAATCTTGAAAGATGTTGCAACGGTTGCATTCTGTGACGCTCAGTCCACACAGGAAATTCACGAGAAGGTGGGCTGTACAGTCGTACATGTAGACATCTACATTGGTTTATTGTATGGATGTAGTTTAAGAGACAGTGGCTAAAGCTTCATTGTGAGCCAAGAACTAAGCTTTCAGGTATTTTCAGACATCTTTACAAAATAGCTACTGCGCTGTTTGACTGTATGCCATCTGAGTCATGCCTATTACTAAATCGTATACTTTGATATGGTTTTGGTTTGTGATACGATTGATCATCGGGGTTCGAACTCATGACATTGGGTTTTGTTTCTTTGGTGTATAAATTTTTAGACTTCCTATTTTTATAAATAACCCAGGAAACTACAGTTTTCTGTTCATCATTGATTTATTTCCTAATAATAATTTTAGTCTGTGTTCTAGTAAGGGCGCTTTAGTGAGATATAATATTTACATTTGGTGTGGATTTTGTAACTTCATGGCAAACTGAAGTATTAACAATTTGTTGAGGTTCTGAGGATATGGAATGTTAGCTCTGGCTTGCAGGAATAGAATGTTTGATCAGCCATGCATTGAAGTCTGTTGATACAGCTACTACCAGCTATCTATCATGTTTTGTTTATTGTAGTAGTAGTAGTAGTTGTAGTTGTAGAATTGTAGTTGTAGCAGCAGCAGCAGTGGTAGTAGTAGTAGTAATACCAACTGTATTAAACCAGTATGTAAGAAACTGATGTATTACAAGAACTATCTTGTTTTGTGTTGATTTGAAATAGGTTTTAAATGAAGCATATGGTGCTTTGTTGTACCATCATATCACTCTGTCACGTGAAGACCTTAAGAAATTCAAAGCACTGAGGGTAATTGTGCGCCTAGGCACAGGAATTGACAACGTTGATGTCAAAGCTGCTGGAGAACTTGGTTAGTGATAAAACAATTATTCAAACATGTTTTAGATTGTCTTGACGTATCTGATAAAAATGTGGTGCTACGTAATTTACAAGATTATTATTATTATTATTATTATTATTATTTATCATTATTATGATTATTTATTATCAATCTATAGCTTACCAGTTCAATAAATTTATTGTCCAACTTTTTAATCATATACTGGGACTAAAAAATGTGAGAAGAGCTTGTCTAGAAATTAAGGTTGTTGTTGTATTGTTTAATTTACATTCTGTATGTTGATAATACATAATTGTTGTTACTGCTGTAATCATCTGTAGGCAAAGTGGTAAGCAAAAAATTGTGAAGTCACTGTTGTGCACAGCAAGTAGACATCTCACTCAGTGGCTGGACTGCACATTTTGTTACGGTTTATTATACGATATAGTTAGAGGCCATTTTCTATCGCTTGTAGAAATAGGTGGTGAAGAAAGTTTAATCAGCTGCTTACCAGAAACAAGTGCACACAAAATTGCAATGTACTGTAGATGGACAGGACAGTTTGACTGTTTCGAGTTTGCACAGCGTAGAAAACGGAAAGCATTAAGCAGATAATTGAAGGTATTTGAATAGTTGACAGTTGGTTTCTTTGTGTTGTTCAGGTATTGCGGTTTGCAACGTACCTGGATATGGTGTGGAGGAAGTCGCAGATTCTACCATGTGTCATATCCTCAATTTGTACCGACGGACTTACTGGTTGGCAAACATGGTCAGAGAAGGAAAGAAAGTAACCGGACCAGAGGCGTTGAGGGAAGCAGCGAGCGGATCTGCGAGGATCAGAGGAGATACTTTGGGTATAATTGGTCTTGGTGAGTAATCGTTATTTTGAGCCTGACAGTGGTGTAGGCAGGAGTCCAGAATAGGTGGGGGGGCACTTTGATATCTTTCGATGAAAAAACCTTAACCCTTTCACTGCCAGCGAATGTATGGTGTCCATGGTATATATGATGAGTGGTGCTCGTCAGCACAACACTTAAGTGGTTAATGAGCAAAAAAGGCTAGTCTCAAACATTTTAAGCTATCCTCTATCCCCACAACTACTCACCAGTTTTGAAAGAATCTCATGACCTGTCCCGATCCGAATAGGGAGGTCGACAACCCCTCCCCCCCATTACCCTGTGGCTAGGCCAATGGCCTTGATCTTATCCTGGTTTTCAATGTGGGTAATGTTACAAATTGTATTACTTCCTTGACTGCAGACTTAGAACTTGAACAATGCAGTGCATTTGGGTTATTAAAAGTATATTAGATTATTATTATTATTATTATTATTATTATTATTATTATTATCCAGTTTCACTTCATATCTGTTTTTATTTTCTGTCTTGATGTTTTCTTTATAATATTTCCTAATACCATGCCTTATTTGGGTATTTGAATTGAATGTTTAATGTCATAGGTTTGCTGTATTTTGAATCTGATGTCCTACTCAAATGAACACTGGGCATTTTATCAATTGTATTTGAATTACTCAGATTTCCTACACAGCATTATACTGCATGCTGTGTTATTATAGAGGAAACTAATCTTTGTATTCTAAGATGGTGGCAGTCTGTGAGACTGCAGTTGTTTGTATTTACCAGTCATTCCATATATTACATAATATTCAATGGGAGCTTAAGGCCTTAAGCATATTTCTTACTGAAGTAGTTACTGATGTGCATTGTAGGGAGAGCTGGGACTGCTGTTGCATTGAGAGCCAAAGTGTTTGGCTTCAACGTTGTATTTTATGACCCTTATCTGCAAGATGGTGTTGAAAAATCACTTGGTAAATATCTACATACAGTCATACACTGTTATAACTTTATTTGTTAACAAGGCAAATGCTGTTAATTTACTAAGTGCGATGTACTTATTTATGTCTTAACTTCATCCAGCAGCAGTTTCTATTTTTATTTATGCCTGGAATAATTTATAAGCATTTCTGCATTTTGGTTTTATGTCAAAGACATAGACATTTGAATGACCGATTTGTGCTTTAAAAGTTTTATGGTTTTGCTTTAAAAAGTTTTGTTCAATTATTTAAATAACATTAGTTTTTTGATTTAGAATTTTGTGCTCAATTATTTTAAAATGTTTGTTGAAAGCTGTATATGTTGGAATAGTGGCATGTAGCACTAGTTGTTTTTGGGGAACATGTAATTAATTAGATGGCAATAACCATTTACATTTAGTTATCAGACTGAATTAGTATTTGCCAACTGCTATTTATCCTATCCACGATTTCCAGTGTTCCATTTTACTCGCTCAATCACTCAACTTCTTAAAGATGTTTTGCATCTGTTTTATAATTGTTTGCCATTGATAGGATGGAGTGGATTGTTCTTGAGTTTATTTCATGGGCAGTGGCATGTACTCGCTGTTTGTTTTAGGCATAACACGAGTGTACACGCTTCAGGATCTTCTGTTTCAAAGTGACTGTGTAACCATTCATTGTAACCTGAATGAGCATAACCATCACCTGATTAATGACTACACAATGAAGCAGATGAGACCAGGTGACAGAATCTCATTTCCTATTTATATATATAATATAAAGAAAATTTTAATTCTTGGCTCTATTCATTTTACTATTCATTACAGTGTGTAATTTTTATCTACAGTCTGAAGACCTAGAACTGTTGTCAAATGCAGGATGTGCATTAAGTCACTTTATTAATTAATTAATTAATGCATAATTATAATTATTATATTATACTTGACTGTCATTGAAAAGTTTGATTGAGCTGTAGTATGATGGGTAATTTAAAGAATTTAATTTGGTCTTTGGATATTGTTGCTCTGCTTGTGTGCTTCTTAGGTGCTTTTCTTGTTAATACGTCACGAGGTGGCCTCGTAGATGAGCAAGCCTTGGCCGCAGCGCTCAAGGACGGGCGCATTCGAGCGGCTGCGCTCGATGTGCACGAAAGTGAGCCGTTCAGCTTTGCAGCAAGTGAGTTGTGCACGCGCATTTATTTTTTTAGGAGTTTGAGATTCATTATTTGAGCTATTTTATTTAAGGCACAGGCTTTTAGAGTTTCTGTTTGTCGTCTTTAGTAAACAGAATTGTACCGTCTTAGATAGAAAGTCATCTGATTGTTTGTAATTTTGTTATTCAAAGTGAATGGTTTTGTCATTCAAATTGTATGAAAGATTTTTTCACTATTTGCCAATCTTAGTTCGAAAGCAGCCACGTAGCCATATGCTCTGGATTCTATATTACTGACCTCTCTGGTAGTACTGTAAGTATCCTTGTTTGCGTGTTTCATTCATATTTCTTTGCTAATATAGTTTGTTACCTGCTATATTTCACTGGTGTTGTTCGTTGCTGATAGGTCCTCTGAAGGATTGTCTGAACGTCATTTGTACGCCGCATTCGGCATTCTACAGTGACCAGAGCATAACTGAGTTGCGAGAGATGGCGGCCGGAGAAATACGACGTGCTGTTGTTGGTCGTATTCCAGACAATCTGCGCAATTGTGTTAACAAGGAATACTTTTCAAGCAGTAAGAAACATTTTAATTTCTGGTTTTATCGGTATTCAAATTCTGGTCAGAATTTCTTTGAGGATACCGTATCAAAGTCTTCAGCTGAGTAGACCAAAACACCCCGTCGCATTAGGATTTTCTGCCATCTCTGTTGTGTTTCATGCCTACATATTCCAGAATTATTGAAGAAGATGCTAAATTGTGTTTCAGAATTAATTTTGTTGATGACACCAATTCAAGCATATATTACGTCTCACTTGGGAATAACACGATATTTTGAGCTGAGCCTTTGGAATTGCTGCTTACCTTGGAACGAAGCCAGTCCACAGAATTTGTAAATCTCAAACAACATGACATGAAATTTTCCAAATATTTGTATTGCGATGCCTAGTATTTGGAAAACTGAAGAAAAACCATAGAGACATTATTATTTTCTGCTTTGTACATATAAAAACCGGCATGTTTCACCTGTTCAGGTACATCAGCTGCAGAGGCAGTGAATGGATCACGTTTTCCAAGATATCAGCTTCCACCTGGGCCTCAACACATGGCCACTCCGGGAAGCGTTCATTCGTCGACTGACTCCTCTCATCCATCCGTTGCTCACAGCGCTCATTACTAACGTACGTGGCAAGAAGTTAGACAGAAGCCAAGGCTACATTGAAAGCTTTTCCTTGAGAGCTTTAGTTTTTGCAGAGCAAACAGGTTAAAGTACTGAACCTTTTTGGTAATTGTGCACACAAAGTACTATTTTATCCTTGCTGGACAGCAGATTATTGTATGACAGTGAAACAAAGGTAAATGATTGATGAGACTGAAGAAGACAGATTCGGTTGCAGTTATGATAATTACACTTTTCAATAATTATCTTAGCTTGTGTTCTTTCGATCATTAATGTGTTTTAAGTGTTAATTGATTTTGCCGTATTTGCGCGCAATTAACGCGCGTCTTTTGTGCTTCTCACTTTTCTGTGCGTAATATCAATTACAGCTTATGCATATGATACTTGTTTGTGTTGAACGTAATTTCCTTATTGAGATACAATTTAACAGGAAGTTTATTGTCATTTTACAGTCATAATCTATGAAAAACTGATTCAATTGAACCTTATTATGAATAGAATGATTTCATCGTTGTCTTAGCTGTATTTTCCAAGATACATTTGCAAAACATTTATTGCTCTGAGCAACAGATTTTGACTTTGCATATGATTTGGTCTTATTGTTCATATCTTATTAGCTTACAGTGAATTATGTAGATCCTTGGCCTTAATACTACAACAGAACAATGTTTTACAAACTTCAAGAAGGTGCTGCAGATTTTGTCTGGTGTCATTTTTGATTTACTGTACTACAGTAGAATCAGGATATATCAAACTTGCTTATATTGAAATCCCGCTTACAGTACAGTATATCGATGATGAAGCACCAGTCCTGCTTAACATAATGTTACTAAATACAGAAGAGACCCTGTGCTGAGAACTGGCTCTTTAGTCCCTCTAGGGATATTCTTCTGACCGCTGGATACGTAGGCGTGGTCGCTAAGCTCAAACTCCCTCCCCACTTTGAGGGGATAGGCTAGGGAAGGAGAAAGGCATTGTGGTTGGGTGCCCAACATTTTCATTTTACACCTATGGCTGAATAAGCAGGCCGTCAACTAATCAAGGCCCGTGGATTGCCGAAACCTTAATAACAGTACTTTGTCCACAAGGTCAATGAGTCCGCTTGGTCGGCCAGCCTGACCTTGTTAATTGGCAGCTTTGGTAAACAAAAACATTGGGATTTTAGAGAGAGAAATTTCTATATTTAGAGTATTGGTTTATACTTTTTCATTTGATTTGTTGATAGGCCTAGTGATAGACTTATTATTTTTAACATTTGTTGATTTAGATCTGAAATATATATTTTGACATAAAATTTTAGATTTTAAATTTAGACCTGATGTTGATGGAAAAAAACAATTTTATTTTGGCGGGATTAGTTGGGTAGGCTTAAGCCTACCCTAGCCTTTAATAAAATCCGCCTATGACCCCAACGCCTCTCCCCCTCTCCCACTTGCCAAATACAGTACTGGAGACCATATTGGTAATTTGGTACGAAATTTATAGCGCTGCCCTAAGCCTGGCGAATAATTTAATATTAGTAACAATACTAATTTAAAAATAGTGTTTTGGGACAGAATATAATTATATAGCAACCAACTAGCCTAGGTATAGAGACTATAGACTAATTGATTAATTGAAGCTTGTATAGGGTTTTTGGTTGCGCAGTTAATGCAATTTTGTATACAATAAAATTTCACAGTAACGAAGTTAATGCCGTTGAGCCTCATAGTCTTAGCCTATAATAGTTCAGTGGCTAAAGTCCATAAAAGCCAAGAATCGTTCACTTCTGGGTAAAAGCATGCCACTTGGCACAGTTATAGGGTACATGGCCCTGAACAATTTCCCCAAAGGATGCACAAGTTTTTGTTATCTCTTACCATGCAATTTGGCACCATAAATTTTCTTGATAACTTGTAAAAAAAATTTCCGCTTGAGCTGCAGTACGTAGACAAATGACAATCGATACAGCCCTATGGGTACCACTACCCCTAAGGGTACCCCTACCCCTAGCCATGCTCCTAGGGGTACCCATTCTCCTACCCCTAGGGGTAGGCCTACTCCTACCCTTAAGTTTATTCGAATGCCTCTGGACAGAATGTTACTAAATTATAAGAAGTGTCAATGTTCAAAATTTCATGCTTTTATCCACAAAATGAACAATCATGCGGCTTATCAACTGTATTATATACGTCAGTGCTTACATATGCAGGCTAAATGGCAGCAGCAGCAGCAGGCAGGCAGACGGGAGTGTTGTGTTCTCTGTGCAGGTCGGTTCCTGTGTTGACTCCGGAGTCCGGACATTGGATGATGGCTGTCGCTTCGTATACATTTTGCTTTGCTTTTTATAGGCAGAACACAGTTTGTCATCGGATCTGCATACCGCTGGCAGGTGCCCGGAGACGACGCTTTGCCTCCTCCGCACTCGGAATGCTCGTTCGAATTCCTTAGCAGATTCGATCAAACTTGCGTTCGCTCACTGTTCAGATATATTCCGAATCATCTGATTCCGTATGCGGTCGTGCAGACGAGACTTCTGACACGAAGACCCAGAGGCCGAAGATAGTTTAAAAGAAACGGAACAACTGGAGACTACGTCGATTACTATTCTATAGGAGGACGATTCTGGACAAAAACAACGGAAACTTTTAATCCCATGCAGATCTCTTTTTTCTGGCAGTCCGTTTCGCTAATAACGGGACCTCATTGCGTTTTGACGCCAATAATTATAAAAGGCTTTGCTATTGGAGAGTAGAAATTGGAAATAGATGGCCATTAAGATAAACGAAAAGAAAGAAGACATTAATTGCATTGCACAGGTAATCAATGACGACGACTATGATGATGTTAAGAGCTGTGATGATGACGACGACGACGACGACGACAAGGAGAGCAACTGATAGTCATTTGGGGAAACAATCGATCTTTCTGTTTCCTTCAAGTTTTCTTCCTCAGATAATCCTCTTCATCCTCCTAGGCTTCACCTTGCTTCCCTCCTCAAAGACCTACTTTCCGTCTTTGTCTTTGCCGTCATTCCTTTTCGTCAGATCCTCTGAGTATGATGACTTAGAGCGACGACTACAACGACCGACTGATTAAAAAGCGGCCTTAGGAAACCCGTCTCTGCAGTTTGAACGCATCCTGTGTTGCGCTGCTGTTGTCCTAGTAATAATTCACAGGAGTCCAGTTGTCTTTTCCGACTTTTCGCACGGATTTAGACTTCCAGCGTCTCTCTCTCTCTCTCTCTCTCTCTCTCTCTCTCTCTCTCTCTTTCTGCGTCTCATTTTCTCTGGACTTCGGTGAATATGAATGTCGCATGGTCGAGTGAAACTGGGTTTGACGCACCACTGAACACGACGTCTCGCATGGAATCGGCCGCTTGCTGCATCCGTCCTTTCGTTCTTACGTTAGCGATTAACGACAAACTCTTCGGAATTCTTGCTTCTGTTGGGGGGGGGGGGGTGGGGTGGGGAGTGAAAGTCGAGAATACGATTTCTGCGGTCGAGGCCATTTTCTTTGGTTTCGTTCAGCGCCGGATGGAATGGAGCGACGCTGAGCGAGAACGTGACCTGGATCCGGGAGGGAGGCGGAGGGAGGGGATGTATCGGCGTTCTGCCGACATTTCCGGTCCTCGGGGAAACCGGAAATGACGCAGAAATATCTCGATAAGTCAATGATATTCCGCAGTACTTCCCCTAGATTTTGACATTTCCGAGACATCCTGCGACCCAGCTTCGACGACGAATGAAAGAAAATGATGAAGAGGTGGGAGATGTCGGAAGAGGAGCGAACGATCGCAGTAGCCATGGCAACTGCTAATGTAGGAAATGAGCGTGATCATGACTGCTGCGCCTCCCGTGCATCCAGCCTCTTTTGATTGAATTTCCATTGGGCACATAGGCAGACATAGCAGTTCAATCGATCCAAGTCATCGTCGTATACAGTGATATATGATACGAAAAGTTTCATTAGTGTTGGTCTCATTATTTGGTCTTCTTTGCATCAGTTTTCGTGTTTCGCTCATCTGCTGCCTCCTGACTCTGCTGGCTCTGCTGCTGCTGTAGTTCTAGCAGCTCTCGGGTCGTGATGTTGTCGGTAAGACGCTGTCGCCTGCTTTATACCGTAAGCTGTTCGTGAGCTTTCCGCAGCAGGTTCTAAACCCGCCACCCACGGAAGCCATGTAAGACGTTTCTCATTAGTTATTCCGGCGAGGATATGGAAGAGTCAAGGAGATTATATAGGCAGGCCAGAAACCCTGCCTGACTCCTTTCTTGACCTGAAATCAATCTGCCTGTTTGTACTCTGGCTCTCTGCTGTCTGTGCAAATCACGCAATAACTGAATCATATGCATGACATTCTCTATTCTCTCTCTCTCATCTCCCATTTTTCTCTTCCTTTCTCATCTTGTTCCTCTAGCTCTCTTTCTCTTCATATTTCTCCCCTCTCTTTCCTCTCCATTTTCTCTCCGTCTCTCTCTCTCCTCTTTTTCTCTTCCTCTCCCTCTCTACACTTTTCCCTCTCTCGCTCCTTTCTATCTTCCCTCTCTGCCCTCTCATTCTCTCCATCTCCTCTCTTTCTTCTCCCTCTATCTCTGTTTCTTCCTCTTTGGTTTTTGTCGTGTTCTGATGCGAATTCAATGCGCGGCTTCAGTCGGTGTTTATGTTTTCTCGAAGCAGGCGGCCATCTGCTTTGTACCCCCCGCTCGGTCCGCCGCCGCCGCCGCCGCCGCCGCCCGGGGACAGTGAACCGATCGAAGGGCCCCTTGCAGTCCTGTCTCGTCGTAAGGTTTACGGCCAACGACCTCTCATATCTGCCACTATTTCACCCTTTTATCGCGAGATACGACCATGCCACGAGCCGTATTTTCAAAGGAAAAATGGCTGCCGTGAAACCGTAAAAGAGATTACGATGCAGATTACAGCAGCGACGGCGGCGGCGGCGGCGGCGGCGGCGGCGGCGGCGGCGGCGGCGGCGGCGGCGGCGGCGGCGGCGGCGGCGGCGGCGGTGGCATCGATTCCTTTTCGTCACAAGAGTCAGCGATGCGGTTTGTGGTCATTATCAAAAAATGCCATTAACTCGAATATTCATACATCGGCGAAAATTCCTTAGAAATTCATTTTTCTACATATTCTATAGAAACAACCATCAGATTGGTGCGAAATACTATAACAGAAAATTTAGCGCATTCAGTTGTATACATTGTACAGCTACAGAACTCTATATTCGTAGACTATAGCGTCTTGCCTAAATCAACGCTATACTTTCTATACACAATCTTATTGGCAAGCGCTTTGATGTCAAAAGCAATGTCAATGTTTATTTCTTTACCTCATTGTTAGGCCTAACTACTCTTTAGCAGCCTGTACCTTCAGTTGTCTGATATAGATATAGGCTTACAGTATTGCAAAGAAGTACATGCATGTTGTAAAAACACAGAATATGCGATATCTCTGTTAGAGATATGAGAATCGAAACGAGTTCTGAGTTATTTTATGTCTCAGAGAGAGAGTCGTCCATTTACTTTTTGCTGCACAAAGAACGCCAGATTCGCGCTTAGCCTGCAACCAACTTTATTCAGAAAACGCCAAATCACAAAGCGACAATAAAACAAATTTGCACTGAAAATCTATGATAGTGTGTGTGTGTGTGTGTGTGTGTGTGTGTGTGTGTGTGTGTGTGTGTGTGTGTGTGTGTGTGTGTGTGGATGGTTGAGTGTCGAGCATACCAGCAACATTCTGGCTTCCAATTTTGGCAGATTTTACTTTACCTTTTTATTATTTCGATTAGTCCATAAGAAAACAATTGAAGCCTGCAGCACTGCTTTTACGTGACAGGTTCACGGCTACAATTAAAGCGCTCGTTCTATTTCACTCTCTGACCCTAGGAAGACCGTTTAGTCGAGCGTCGTCAGCATCACGTGACTTTTCGTTGGTGTTCGTGTTAACAGTGACATATCTTGACAGGAAAGGCGTCAGGATCAATTATCGAGTGAGGAAAATGCTTCTAAACGGCTCTAGAATGCTTACTTTAAAAGCGTTTCTATTGGGGCTGCACAGTGCATGTAGGCCTATGCCTAGGTGAACTATATTGGTCGTCAGTTATCGTCTGTGTATCTGTACGCTACTCACCAATTACGACCAACACGCCTCTTTGCTGAGCTAACCGAAAGTTTAAACATCTGCGTCTTCTTATTGGTCACGCATGACGTGCAATGGGTCGCACACGTGATCAGCTAGTGTGAGATTCTTCAATGCAGATTGGTTTTAAAGAAAATAATCGACAGATTAATCGACGCAATAGGTTCGATTCGGACGGACCACGCCTCGTTATTAGATGACCCGTCGACCTTGCAAGGTCATTTCTTCCCCCGACGAGCAGTTTCCTAATCGGTCAGTCTGTACATTGGCCACGCATAACGGCGATCGCCGCAAATGAATTTGGCGATGGATCGACACTGAAAAGCGCAGAAAGAATTCTTTCGCTCGAACGACGACGAGCTCCGGGGATCAATGGGTTAACCTTGAAATACTAGCAACGAAACCGTTCCATTGCCAGCAAACTAACCAACCTCAACATCGCCAGCCATGCAACAACGATCACTTTGCTCGGTCATTTAGAATCAGGACTCAGGGAACAATAATACAAAGATCAAGCAACATATACGGATCTAGGCCTTATGGATCTTATGGAACGCCCTTCCAGACTTTGTCACTAACTCGACAACCGACAAACAGTTCGTTAAGAATCTGAAGACACACTCGTTCAATGCGTCGTTTGACTGCTAACCTTATGTTGTGAAGCACTCTTGATTTAGGCTTAGGCCTTGTTATAGGGCTATATAAATTGTCTGAAATAATAATAATAATAATGATGATGATAATAATAATAATAATAATAATAATAATAATAATAATAAAATAATAATAATAATAATAATAATAATAATAATAATAATAATAATAATAATAATAATAATAATAATAATAATAATAATAATAATAATAATAATAGGCCTATTAGGCCAACCACCACACAGCGTCGCCTGCAGTCCACTAGACTGCTAGAGGCGCCTCTCCCTTTCTGGTTTCAGTCAGTTACAGTATTTTCTTTTTTTTGAACGCTCAGAAGAAGCGTTTTTGGCGCATGAAACTATTTATTTTATCTGAGAAAATTGAAGAAATTTGTCTGCTAGCTGTCGAGGTGAATTTGACTGAGATAGTGTCTCACCAAAAGTTTATGGAACGCCTTTTTCTGTCTCGACAACCGACAAACAGTTTAGAATCTGAAGACCTATTTAAGGAATAATCCGTTAACTTAATGTCATGCACTTTGTGTATCAGTAGTGCTTTAGTGTGAAAGTAGTGGTTAAAAGTCAAAATATAGTTAGTTTCAAACATTAGATTTGAGTTGTCCAGAGAGGGGGCGACTACTTAGTGCCCTTCGTGCCCCCCAATGTGTGGGCGTCGAAGGCGTAGTGCGTAGTGATGGTGTCTATGCTTACACCGACGCCCATGATATTTTCATAGCAGATTGCGTGCGTTTCGATGCGGTCGAAAAAGTCCGACCAGATTTCCAGCGATAATAGATTTATCCACTAGCGGCGCCACGGGGGGGGGCAAATGGGGAAAGTGCCCCAACCTGCCCCAGACCACCTACCAGATTCGCGCAAATCCGGTGAGAAAGTTTTCTGTGAAGGGGGGGCAGCGGTGGGTAAGGAATCTGACACGCTAGCCCCTTTTGCCCCCCCCCAACCAAAAATTCCTGGCGACGCCACTGAATTTATCCGGCGTTCTACAGCGCGTCCAAGGCGCGTGACTGGTCGCCGGTGAGAGCAAGCGCCTACGTGAGGGCGCCTTCACGCTCGGCGTCCGCCTGGTACGCATCAATCTCTAGCCCCCTGTCGAAGCCGGCGGCGGCGGCGGCGGCGGCGGTGGGGTCCGTTACGACGAAACCCTATAACAAACATAATTTGTCATTTCTCTGTTCTGACGACGCCAAATGGAAATCGAAATCCTGATGCGATCGCATGCGAAGACGAAACAGACTTCCGGTCACTTCATTACTCCAGGCGCGCAATGCGGCGTCTCTTAGATCCAGCGCGCATGCGCAACGACACCCTAAGGATTCTATATAAAAGAATTTGCTGGATTTATGAGAGGAAAAATACCGAAAATAAGCTTCATCTCTTTCTCGGCGATATACGCAGGGGCGTAGCCAGGAATTTGATTTGGGAGGGTATAAATATTTTGGGTGGGTATAAATCTTAACAATAAACCGCATAAACCATATAAACCACATATAACCACATGTAAATCACATCAAAAACTTTAAGGTAGACTGATTTGGGGGGTATATATATATACAGATATACCCCCGTCGCTACGCCCCTGGATATACGCATTTTATAGAGCTATGTTCCAAAGACTGAGTAATCTACATTGTATAACAACAACAACAACAACAACAACAACAACGTGAAATTCATATTAATTAAGTTTTATAGTTTGAAATTTGAAGTATTTTTAATCAAAACTTATCCTTTCCGAAAACAGGGAATGCTGGTGATTTTCATAGCCTAATTATTTTTATCAGGCCTACGTTTTGGTCGGTTATGTACGAGCCTGTGATAGATAGGCCTACTAGGTAGATAGGATTTTAAAGGTAATGACAGTGTCAGAAATACTGAAAGTATTGAGGCGTCTGCTCTCTCTCTCTCTCTCTCTCTCTCTCTCTCTCTCTCTCTCTCTCTCGTTGACTAGATGAACAGCGTTCACTCTGTTTGTTGTTTATCCAACGTCAACACCTCAGCGGTTCGCTTGTCTGGAACAACTGCAGGTCGTAGAGTCAGTCTGGCATTATTTATTGCCACGGACCGACAGATGATAAAGTCTTGTGCGCCAAAATGCATACATCATTTTCAGTTTAGGAATGATACAGCCTTGGCCTGCGTGTGCCTTTTCCGGCCGAGATTTAACGCTGGTCCATAACTCTGTATTTTATATCGCATGCGATTTCTGTTTAGCGGTGACGGACGAGATCGAATGTTTTTTTCTTTGGGGCGGGGGGGGCGGGAGGAATTTTCGGGAGACTGTTGTCACGATCTACTGGCTTGTGAAGAAAGTAACTTCTTAGTTCAAAATAATGTTTGCTTTGTTCTGTGACTGACGAGCAGGAGGATCGTTACCTAAAAATTGAGGCATTGAGTCGTTATCGCTGTAAAAATTGAATGGCGAATTTTCCTTCATACCTCCGAATTGGCAGTTTACACTTTGCAGTGGCCTGCCTATATTAATTAATTCCGTTTGATAAGACGATTAGGAAGTTATAGTAATTTCCGTATTTTTGTCATGTAATAATTTAATTTTCACGTTAATTGACTTGGCTTCAGTGACGCAATAGGCTAATGTCATTGAGTCCACAACGATTCCAGTACTGCTACAAAGTGAGTAATTATTCAATTAGGGAGTAAACGTTATTTTTTAGAACTGCGTAACTATGTTATACTATAGAGGCCCCATATCCTATAGGGGCCCCCATATCAAGGCTGCCCGGGCCCCCGAAAGTCACGCTACACCACTGTACACATTCTTGTCACAAAGAAAATATTGCGTAATTCCGTACCCCTCCTCCGTTTAATCAAATAATCATAAATCTATAGCGCTATTATAAATGCATGTAGCATCGGCCGTTGCTGCAGTAAATACAATCGACCGACGAATTACGGAATGATGACGGAAGTGACATGACGTTTGTTCGTTCGGTGGGGGCTTCGTGCATACGAAGAAAGAGGGGCCAAACAGAAATAGAGGCTATGACTTAATAATGTATAAGGTGACAATGCGGCGATCTCGCCAATTGATGTGGGCAATGAATTCCGGACAGGACTAGTAGAAGGCACAAGAAAACGCCATGAATAGACCATAAATATCTTGGTTAGACAACATCACTATAATATAGAGTGACCATTCTGGAATTTCTGGAAGCAAAACTATAGGACGTCACTTTTGCCTACGCGTTTGTACAGCCGAACGCCGTCTATATAGCGCCAATGGAATATGACTCAGCATGTGTGTCTCCACTGCATGAGAGCCTCTGAAGAGTGCTAAGTTTGCCGATGTTTGCTCGTAAGACTTCTTCCCCAGTGACGTCTCCCACTGAGACTCATATGGCGCTACTTTCCTATTCGTGGATACTGTTTGCCCCCGGATCTGGCTCAAAGAGAAAACGCACGCTGAGATCCAACAACGCAAGACGACGTCTCTGCTCACTAGTGCTTGTCAAGCACTCTTGTGGGAAACGTCGAAGAAGGGAAAACGGAAGAAGAGAGGAAGAAGGAAAAACGGAAGAAGAGAGGAAGAAGGAAAAACGGAAGAAAAGAGGAAGACGGTGGGTGCGGTGACTCTCTCTCCCTCTCCCTCCCTCTCTCTCTCTCTTTCTCCCTAGCCCTTATCTCCTTCCATCCATCCACCCCTCCGCAAATACACACACACACTATACATATATATATATATATATAGGGTGGCGCAAAAAAACCGGACTAGTCACGTTTAGGTTTGCATTTAATATAGCCCTGTTTTTGTCCCACCCTGTATATAACCCAGCGCTGCATAAACAATATGTAAAATACAGCAGAGCTAACTGTGTATGGTTAATGATTCACTTTACAGCGTATTCAAGATTCTATGATTTTTAATTTATTCCTTAAAACCAAAAACTTTCCACACTATGTCTGAACCATTGGGTCTCTTAAAATTTCAATCATTCAGTTGCTACTTTGGTTTTAGCGCATATTTATGTAATAATAAATCTGTTTCTGTGCTGAATGCTTTTTACTACTCCAAGTCCAACCGACAGACCATGTCAAATGCCACGATCAGTGATTCTAAAGCCCCCCAACAGGTGGGCCCTTTCCCATAATATTTGAAAAAATAGCTCAACCTTCCTTTTGTTTAAAGAAGGAGATTTGGTGATGTCGGTTATAAAATCTACCTCGCCAGCGAATAGTTAGTTGTGAAAATAGTCGGGTTTCATTGTCCTGTCCACAGTCAGGTCTATGACCTGTGCAGCCTTAGGTAACGTGAACTCAAGCATCCCCCGCCCCGCCCCGCCCCCGCCCCCTCTGAACGAGTCTTTCACGTCCTACTTTGCGCCGTCGTTCGATCGTCCTTTCATTCTGCAATTGGGTCGTTGGTTTTGCCTTCGAGTGAAATATTTTGAATGCATTGTGTCGTCCAATTCAAGGTCAAGGACGATCGAAGGAGAAAGATAGATAGACAGTCGACGTATATCACGGCACCGCCTTCCTTCCTCCTCTCTTCTTCCGTTTTCCTTTTTTCCTGGTGTTTGCGGTAGACCGATATAAGTACACTAACAACCAATGTTTTATACAGACCTGTTAGAGGGAATCCCTCCCCAACCACAAAAATCCCAGCAATGACACAAATTTTTGCATTGAACTGTGTCTCTTCCTATCCAGCCAAGTCAGTCCCCCAAGAACCGGGGACTGGATAAAACACAGCATCTAAAATCAACAATCTACAGGGGCCACCAAACGACGACACAGACTGCTGCAAAAGAAGAATTAAAAATTGACGTCGATGAGAATAGAGTGACGATGCTGTGCTATAGTATTTCAGGACAGTAAACCGTTTTTAACGATGGTCGAGAGGAAGTATTTGTAGGTTTTACTGTAGACGTTTCCGTAAGCTTAAAAGATTCTTCTGTTTTGCTTCGAGGTCACTTTCAAGGTGAATTCTTCGAGCTCTTTGCCTAATCTTCCTCTGAATTCATGTGTCAATAATTGATCAGCTCTGTCTATAACGCAGACAGCAGCGTCACAGAGTTATTCGCTTGAGAGACTGTAATCGAAAGCATTCGACGCACATCACGATGATATTTGCGCCGTTGCATGCATTCTCATAACGGGGCCCTCCTTCACAGGCCTCGGCAGAAGAGATCGACGCCCCACGCAGCCGGGCGCTTCATGCAGCCCCTCTCTTCTCACGGAATGGTTCCCCTTCGATGAGGATCGTGTGAGAAAATCGTTCTGGATTTGATTTCTGATTCGTCGTATTTTCGATCGCCTCTCTCCGTCGTCGTCTAAATTTCCATCTCGCGTCGGATTAGGTCCGGCGACTTTGACGAAGACTTCGGATTATTGGGTTCTTTCTGTCTCTGTGACGACGCAGGAACGTCGACAGAGAAACAATTGATGAGAATTTCTGGAGCGGGGTATTGGATGGAGACGGAAGAGACAGACAGACAGACAGACAGACAGACAGACAGAGAGAGCTGAAACGGAAGAATCTCTATTAGCAGTTGAGCAGAGAATTCTGTTGTGACTTAAGTGATTTTTTCAGTAAGTAGTCAATAAACAGACTAAGAAACGACCGCTCATTGATCCACTACCCTAAGTCATTCCTCCTACTACTACTACTCCTCCTCTTCCGTTTTTTTTCTTTTCCGCCCGTGTGTATTCATTCCGTGCCACAGACTGTAGAAATCTCTGCGGTGGCGTTGATCAGAGCCTCTATTCGTCAATAATAGCAGCGCTTCATTAATGTAATTCTAAATAATTTTCGGCCAAGACAGAAAGAAAGAAAGTGGGAGAGAGAGAGAGAGAGAGAGAGAGGCAGACAGACAGACAGACAGACAGAGATAGAGGAGAGAGAGACGTACACAGCCACGGATATAGTTAGACTGACACGATCAGCATTAGTCTAGTAAATGGCCGGAGCCACATTTAATGGCAACCACAACGAGGCTCTGGGGTCTGAAACGACCCCTCCCTCCCCAGCACCCAAATTGACCAGAGGAAATGAGGCAAACAGTTCTTCTTCTAGCGAATGCCTTTCTTTCTCAGCCATTCAACGGCATCAGGTTGAGCCTGATGCAGGGTCTCGAGTCCTCCTTCGAATCTGGTGAGGTGGCAGTCATTGACTATGTGGTTCATAGTCTGTCTGATGCCGCAAGGGCAATTCGGGTCATCTCTGGCTCCCCAACGGTGAAGCATAGCGGCGCATCGGCCATGGCCTGTTCGATAGCGATTGAGGTGGACCCAATCATAGCGCACTAGGTCAAAGCCGGGTTGGCGCTTGCAGGGGTCTGTGATGAGGTGTTTGTTCTTGACCTCAGCAGACTGCCAACTCTGCTTCCATGAGTCCGGAACAGAGAAGTGCAGTATAGGCGCAGGAAACCAGATTGGATGACGAGACGTCAGACGTTGAGCAGGATGGTCAAAGATGTCCGCATGTATTGGTAGATCTGGTCGGGCATTAATGTGGGCAGTGAGCTTGGATGTTGCGGCTTCACGACGAATAGCTGGCGGGACGATGTTACTAAGGACTGGCAACCAGTGAGCCGGGGTAGAATGGATGGTTCCAGAGATTGTCCTCATGGAGGAATTCAGTTTGGAGTCGACCAAATGGACGTGGGGGCTTCGGCACCATACTGGAGCACAGTATTCTGCAGCAGAGTAGCATAGTGCCAGTGCTGACGTTCTTAATGTAGAAGCGCTTGCTCCCCCTCACGTAAGAGCCGGCCAGTCTTGCAATGATGTTGTTCCTCGAGCCCACCTTTGCCGCAGTTTTTGAGATGCTCATGGAATGACAAAGTGCGGTCAAGAGTGACGCCAAGATAGACTGGCTGGGCTTCATGTCGGATTCTTTTACCATCAAGTTGTATATTGAGCTCACGTAATGATGAAGCGTGATGTAGATGGAAGACAGATGATACTGTTTTTGCAGCGCTAGGGGTTAGTCGCCATTTTCTGCAATAGTCAGAAAGGAGTGTCATGTCTTTAGTTAGTGTTTCCTCAAGCTTGTCAAACTTTTTAGCCTGGGTTGCACAACAGATGTCGTCGGCGTAGATGAATTTTCTTGAGGAAGTTTCCGGAAGGTCATTGATGTAGATATTAAATAGCGTGGGGGCCAGAACAGAGCCTTGAGGAAGGCCGTTTGATAGACGCCTCCACCGGCTTGTTTTGTCGCCCAAATGCACACGGAACCTTCTATTCTGGAGAAGAAATGATATAATGTTAGCCACCCATGGGGGAAGGCATCTAGATATCTTCACCAAGAGACCACGATGCCAGACCGTGTCATACGCTGCTGTAAGATCGACGAAGACAGCACCTGTCTTCAAGTTCTTCTGGAATCCATTTTCGATATGCGTTGAAAGGGCCAGGACCTGTTCACAGGTAGATCTTCCTGGCCGGAAACCAGCTTGGTCAGGGGTTAAGAATTCCTCCGTGAGAGGCGCTATTCGCGACAGCAGCAACCTTTCAAGGAGTTTGTAACAAACAGAAAGGAGAGATATCGGTCTATAACTGGCAGCCAGTGCTGGGTCTTTCTTAGGTTTCAAAACAGCTATTATCTTCGCACGACGCCAGATTTTGGGCATGGATTCAGACTCTATGACATAGGATAGAAATGCAGTGAGCCACTCTTCTTGGCCACAGGGCCCAGGTTGATAATAAGTTCTGGGGTAATGTTATCATAGCCAGCTGCCGTTCCCAGTTTGACCTTCTTCAATGCATCTTCCAATTCAGACAGGGTGAAAGGAGATGGCTTTGGGCTGGACCAGACAACCGGAGATGGGATTTCACTCATGAGAAATTTCTCTTTTCCAGTCTGGGTCGATCTTGGCTCGGCCAACTTGAGTTAGGTGGCTGGCCACTGAATTTGGAGATACAGGAGGGTGGAAGAGATGGGGAGGAGGTTGGCTGCCGGCGTCCAGTCGGTGAAGGAGCTTCCAGGCCTTCTTACTCGAGTGGGTGAAGTCCAGACTTTCTGTGAGTTGAAGCCAGCGAGCTTGGCGAGCTGCGTCTAGGAGGCAATTAGCTGATCGGCCACTTCTATGTCGCCCGACTCCTCGTATTGCTTTAACAGCTGCTCGCATTCTGCGTCAAGGCAAGGCGTGTAGTTGGCGCGTCTCCCACGAGGAATGGCATGGGAAGCTGCCTTGAAGATGGCTTGGCGGAAGCGCCTATAGGATTCTTCCGTAGTGATAGAATTAATTGGGATTACAGGAATGAATTTGTTGGTAAGATCCCCAAATAGACACCAGTTTGCTTTCCGGAAATTCCATCTTAGTTTCTCCGAGCACGGGATCACTGGGAGCTGAAGACCGATGTGAATGATGACTGGACGGTGCTGACTATGCGGGAAGTCCTTGAGGACATGTCTCGTGGCTGGAAGGGCTTGACCGTTGGCTGTGCTAACCCAGCATAGGTCAGGCGATGAGTCTTTATTCCATCTGGCGCTGTGAAAGGAGCCTGGTTGCTTGGGATCATATAGCAGTGAGAGGTCATTCACAGAAGCCCAATCTGCCAGGATGGAACCGTCAGCACAAGTGGAGGAGTATCCCCAGTCTTGGTGCCGGCAGTTAAAGTCTCCTATGTAGACGGCTGGATGATTCAAAAGGCAGGACCTCATCATCCCACGAGGCGCTGGGAGGCTTGTACACATTGACAAGCTGGATAATTCCAACACTAACCTTCTTCGGGCAAACAGTAAATAGCAGCATATAGCAGCAACGCCATCCCCTCTTTCTTCTACGCCCAGAGTTACGGGGGGGGGGGCGTCCGAGATTCACTTTTTATCTCTAAAGGAATGCAGCTGCAGTCTAAAGGTTGGAGACCCGGGCAGTCACCAACTCTACGTACAGTGTCCTTCAGCTCTGGTATAATCAATGACACGCTAGGCATAACATACCCTGTACACGCTCAAAACATCGACGGAGAAATAGAGAAAGAAGTTAACTCAGCCGCACTTAATCGATTTCAAGATGAATGGAAAGAGTCGCGTCCGCTCGATTGCATTTCAATGAGATTATGGAACATTCCGGATCGTCGTCTGCAAATAGTGGAAGAAGCGTTTACGGCGACCGATGTATACAAGAGGGACCCAAGCAGCGTGCGTCCATTTCCGTCCGAATGCCCGGGCGTTGGCCCCACTGCCCCTCAGAGCCTCCGCTAGTGTCTCGGGGGAGCTATAGGAGAATCCAGGTTTTTTTCCGGATCGACTTCCGCTCGTGACGTCATCTGGTCGTCGTCGTCGTCGTCGTCGTCTTGGCGACGGATTGTTCTGGGTCGTCGTTGGCGTTTGATCGGCTTCGTCACCGGATGTCACGAGTTTCTTAAACGCCTTTCGGCCGGCCGGTCGGTCGGCGGGTCGGCGGCGGGGGGGCGGGGCGGGGGCAGGGCAGGGCAGGGGGGGGAGTGGGACCGGCGACCGCCGCGCCCGCCCCGTGACCGGCATCGCCGATCGATTCCCCGGAGCGTTGCCGTGTTCCCGTCCGTTCGTCGGTCGGTCCGCCCGCCCGGCCGGCCAGACGTCGTTGCCCTTCACGGTCAGTGGGACACGGGAAATGTATACGGAATGCTGCCCAATTGCCTTTAAATATTAAACCCGGATAGCACCCGACAACCCTGCTGTGTGCAGAAATCGACGTCACGCACAGCGACAACCGAAAAGCTGAGAGCCTAAGACGTCGACTGCTGGAGAGAGAGAGAGAGAGAGAGAGAGAGAGAGAGAGAGAGAGACGGCGCGTTACGGGTCTCCCTTCATTAAAATTAACGATGCGCCACATAGCCCCGAGACCTTCTCGGTAAACTGTCGGCTCTCTCGGGGATTGCTTATATCCGACGGCCATCTTCATATTGACGTTGATAAGAAGGCCTTCATCGAAGAGAAACGAGGTCTTTGCCAAGATGAAACAGAGGCTAATTAGAACACTGTAAATATTTTGATGGACAGAAATGTCAGCAGGGTCCCTGACGTGAGCGATTATCGGCTGTCCGTGTTTCGTCGTCGGCAGCTGTCGCTTCAAGCGCCTCGTCCACGGCGTGCACGACCAAAGTCTTCGATGACAGGAACTCGTCGCTTCTTTTCGGCGCAAATGACTGCATATCGTGTGCAGCGTTTGAGACGGAACTCGAATGACGTCATCAGCGTCTGAAGAGACCCCCGACGAATTCGCGTCGTATACAGGGTCCGTGACTCACGATGAGTCATCCGAAGCACTGAGACATTCTAATAAACATGCGCAAAGCTGTTCTCTTAAATAATCTAATTATTCTCAACAGTGATTTGTAATTTTTATTGTTGATAAAACTGTTGTTGTTGTTGTTATTGCTGATGATGATAATGATGTTGATGTTGATGACGATGAAGACGATAATGATGATGATGGTGGTGGTGGTGCAACTGCTTCTGCTGCTGATGATGACGATGACGATGATGATGATGATGATGATGACGACGACGACGACGATGATGATGATGATGATATCGTAAGTCAGTCTGATTGCTGGTTAAGTTGTGGCAAATGAGAATTTTTGAGGAGCAAAATATAAATAGAGGAACAATGTTTGATCACAACGTCATACAGATGCATAGGAAAGAGGGAGAGGGTGAGGGCGAGAGAAGGGGAAAGGGAGAGATGGACAGAGGGACACAGAGAGAGAGAGAGACAGACGGATAATAGGGACAGGCGGATAGAGGGAGAGTCGGTTTGGAGACATGTCCTCGTTTTGCAAAGATTTTTAAAAACAGGAAACAGGCGGAATATGCAACATATAACGCTAAGTTATAGCGTTATATTAGCGTTATATTATTATAGTTATAGCGTTATATTATTAGTTAAAGAGCGTTTTCCGTCCAGCAGCTGATCAATTACCTTTTGCTGGAATTGGAGAGACATAGAGAACCGTGACTTTGTGGTGGATTTGTGGAAGCGCAATTGCAGTGGAGTCGATGATACAGCCAGCTGTGCGCTGGTGACCGATTAATGAACTAGACCGCGGCCCCCGCGATAATAGCGCTATAAAAAGCGTTCTTTGCGTTGCATAGCAAATGCACGTGGCCTCTCGGAGTGCCGCGGCCTCGGAGTGCGGCGGCCTATCTTCTGAGCACTTCTAAGAAAGAGAGGCTTAATAGATTTCTCGTGAAATCCAGAGGAGATCGTTCCGTTCGAAACAATGTCCTTCGAACGATTGATTTTGTGGCAACGCATTTTGCCGAAAGCGAATGTTTTCTTTCTCTGGCAACGGTGACTGATATGCAGTCGCCGCCGAAGAAGAAGCTTCTTCGGCGGCGGCGGCGGCGGCGGCGGGGGAAAGGTTGTGGTCCTGGGGTGGAACTCTCCCATCAATCAACGTCGTAGACCTGACGTCATTCGATTCCGGGCTTATGGAAATATTTTCCTCATCATCGTCTGGACTTCCGTTATTTTCCTCCATCACTTTGAAATCTGCCAAGATTTCTACCTATACTCTCCATCGTTGCTTGTAACCCTTCCAAAAATTATCCTGTCCTCTGCAGAACCTTCATGCCATTCCACCATCCATTCAAAAGGACTCGGGCTGTGTGTGCGTGCATGCTTGTGTGTGTGTGTGTGTAAGTACATGTGTTTGTGTGTTTTCGTGTTTTCTTTTGTCAAGCCATCCAACGGTCGGCGATCGCAATCTAATTATTACTGTCCAAACTTTATGGTTTCGCGCGCGAGAGGGAACGTGTGGGAAATTTCTACCAGAATCTACGCATTTTCCCAGCGACAGAGGTGGCAGGGTACATCTCAAGACGGGGACAGACGACGAATTGAAGAATAGACGGAGCGGAAGATGCGATAAAAAGCGGAGGAAGAGAGCGATGGCGAGGCATATCGATCGCTGCTTATCTATTAAGTACAGCGTCCTCTTGTGGTCATTTCACGGCATCGTTAAAAATGCAAGGTGCAGTAAAAAAAGACATTTCCGTTAATTTTTCTCCGGTGCACGTTGGCTGCAGAAGAACCATGCGCTGGGTGGAAGGAACAGGGTAGACGAGGTTCACCGGTGCTCGGTGGATTAAGCGCGCGGTAAGCAAGGAGACTGTCTCCAGAGGATTCCACCGAATCTTGGCTGAATATGAAAGCCACGTGCAGAAAATGACGCAAAAGCTGCGACTGAGTGGGGGCCGGCGAGCATGGAGGGCGCCACAAGCCAAACATTGGGTGGACCAACATGGCCTGTTTGAAATTGGACAATGCAAGGACTAGTGCTACAGTAGGCTATAGATATGCAAAAATTCAGAAGAGTGATGAAACGAATTAAACCACATATTCTTGTGTCCCCATCTTTGCTGAGCCAAACCGTACTAGAATTGTCAATATATTCTGTCTCAATTTTTTTCTAGAGCTTACGAAATGCCACAAAAAATAATGAGACATTTGAAACAAAGTCTTTCAGAAAGCTAGTCTTACAAAGTCTTTCAGAAAGCTAGTCTCTGTCAGGTTTTATAGACCACAAAAATATAAAATTGATACTCTGTTTGAAATTGGAAAATGCTAGTGACAGTTGCTATAGATATGCAAAAATTAAAGTGATGAAATAATTTTGAAGGGCGCCACAAGCCAAATATTGGGTGGGCCAACATGGCCAATATTTCAGAGTCAAGACAGCGTAGAGAGACATTCTTGCCGTTACGATCAATCGATCATTGAAAAAGACAGTTGCATGGTTATATAAATATAATAATTTTGAATGGTCTTCATATCTGAAAACATCTCTCATATATTTGGCAATATTATGCCAATATATTGGGGATTTGGGGTTATTAGTTCCACAAAACATTGTAATTTGCCAATTGAGGCCCATTGGGCCTAAATATGGGGTGGGCCATGGCCCACCTGGCCCACCCTGTTGCGCCTCCCCCATGCCGGCGAGTGATTTCGCCTTCAGCGTCAGAAAGTGTTTTTCGACCACATGTGTCAGTGTCACATCGACAGCAGTCGTGCAGACATTCGAGACGGCAGATACGAGTCTGATTGTCTGACACATTGAGAAAATATTACCAACATGTATTTTTACAGCAATCGCAACTGTACAGAGAGTATGCAACTAGTGTACTGTCTACACTACTTCGGTTTCTATTATAGAGCTTGTCTGAATTACCATAAAAGCTGAACCCCAGGGGCGTTCTCCCCCTCTCTCTCTCTCGTTCTCGTTGAAAATTCTCGTCTAAAATCAAAGGCCATGAAAGTTTGTATTTTCTCAAAGTGTATTTTGTCACGACTTGGAATAATTTCAAACGTTGCACGAAAAAGGTCACGGCATTGATTTTATCCGCGATCGAGACAATAATTGCGAATAGACGATATCATGGAAGACAGTCATCAAAGATCACCAACCGAAATCACTCTATTATAACGTCACGTGACGTAAGTCACCTTTGACAACGCAATTTCTAAAGTCTATACTCTAAACGACTTACACAATTGTCACGCTTTTTACTCAGATGCAAAAGACATGATCATCGAAACATTAAAAAAAGTTGCAACGAACACTCGAATGGTCGGCAAAAGTTTTAGACAAATTCGTGACTCATCTCAACTTTTTCAACATATGCACGAACTATAGGGGGCCTACATACTGTGGTTACGTTCCACATTTCATGCAATCAACATTTTGCGTTGTTGGATCATTCTTGGGGCTTACTGGATGGAGCCTACCTGTCATGTGACACGTCATCGTCACAATGGGACGATCGGCTGGTAAATGACCCCCGTCATTTTTCGTCTTCAACTGCGCATCCAGAAAGGTCAAGGTTGGACCCAGAGGGGCCACTCCGCGTACAGATGGTATCTAACCAATGTATAATTTTGGTCTGCCACTCTTCATTGTGTGCCTTCTGGGATTCTACATGTACTCGTCATCACAAATCCTTCTACGGTGTCTTTGCCGTTTCTCATTACGTGGCAAATAATCGAAATCTGTGCGTTAGTATTTTTATTTTGACGCTTCCCAATTGTGTGGTCGCAAAAATTTGTTAAAGATAGGATTTGCAGGTTTTGCCCCAGGACGCCGTACAACCTCGCTACGCCACTGCTGTTACATAACTTATTTCATTATTTCATTATTTGATATTTTATTTCTTTATTAATTATTTAATTCAATTTTTAAAATATATAATATATTTATACTAATATATAATTATTTAATACTAGGACTAATCATAATATATACTTAAATACCGTAATAGACCATTGAATTTTTTGCTCGTCGACAGCTCCCTTTTGAGGGAAAAGGTAGACAACATTTTGAACCAGTAGAAATAACACAATGTGTTTTTTCTAAACGAGTATCTCTAAAACATTTGGACCCTCTTGACCCAAATGTCTATAGTCTAGACCCCTCTCTCTGATCATTGGTAGACACAATCGAGTGTATGATTTGTGTAGCGAATATTTAGAGGTTTGCGTTAAATTGAGCTGTTTTCAAACTCGCAAACCATTCAGGCGCCAAATGCTAGGAGAGACTTCTCTGTATACGGAATCCAAGATATCGTTATTTTAGTATGAAAGCTTTTACGAAAATAGACCGCCACACACACACAGACTCATCAACGTCACTTGACGAAGAAAAGATTAGAAATTCTATTTTCCGGAGTACCTGGAAATTCTTTAGGCTTCGAAGCCTAAAGTGCGGCGAACTGTTAAGAAAAAACGGAGCACTGCGTCGTAAAAAGGAGCACTGGACTATGTAGACAAACGCTCTAATCGCGAGTACCGCGCGAACTTAGAGTATTTCAAGACTTTCAATTGAATGAATGCTTTGCTTCTCAGCTCATGTCAAGTGGAATATTGGATTGCAACGAAACGGTAACATACCGAAGCTGAAGATATTCATATCTCTATGGATCAGTATATTCTGTCGGTCGTGAGAGCATTTCTTTTCAGGTGAGCGTATATAGAGAATGCAGGTCGAGGGAAGTTCGAACCTTTTCATAGGATGTCAACTTAGTTGCTTTGGGTCAATGACCAACGACAATTCGCGCATTTGTTTCTGAATGATGTCAATTCAAAAACTGTCCTCTGTAAATGCCCTCATGCCCTCTACTAAACGTAGACCTTACACATCGATACCAATGCGATATATATATATATATATATATATATATATATATATATATATATATATATATATATATATATACTTACTAGTCTCCTACGGAGTTTCCAAAAAAGTGCGTATCATGTGTAAAGGCCATTCATGGAGCCTGGAGGTGATTTAAATAAGTAATCGTGAATTAAAAACAAAAAAATCGAAATTTTCGAAAAAATTCGACTATTTTCGAAAATTTCAATAAATGCTAGAAAAGCATGTTTAGCTCTATAGTGTTCGTCTACAGACCTAACGATCGAACGCATCTCAATATTCTCGTTCACGTGTGATGAGGAAACGGTGCATGGCATCGTGTGCTTACTTACTTACTTACTTACTTATTTGCCTAGCATTATGCCGTTTTCACTTCTCGGTTCCAAACTTCAGTGTAGCTCAGATAAGTTCTTTCCAAGCACGTGACCCGATTATTCCGGAAGTGGAAGAAGAAATTCCTTCTGGTGTACAGGGCGGACGTCTGATGGACTATTAATTTCATTCTCGCTGCGAAGGAATCTTTCCAGTGGAAACCGACGAAACCGTTCTCTCCTCTTCCGCCGGAAGTAATGAAACGGGTCGTTAATTCTGTTTACTATAATCGTCGCCGTGCGGCGCATCCTTTCGGTCGCGCGCGCCACCTGTCGACGACGACGGACCTCGGAAAACGGCGCAGTCCCACCCCTCCCCCCCCCCTCCCCCGGGCGATAAGACGCACAATTAAGCGGCGCTATGTTCGGCGTTTATTGAATTTGACTTCCTTGAGTCGGTGCTCTGCTGGGAGAGAATTTACTCCCTATAAGACGCACAATTGAAAGGGTTTCAACGACTAACGGTGCAGATTAAAAATAGTGCAACTCCATCGTTGCTTTTCAGGCTTTTCTGCACTTAACTGTCGCCTATAGTAACTGGTAATGCCTCTGGGTGCTGCACACACACACACACACACACACACACACACACACACACACACACACACACACACACGTAGCATAAGTAAATGCATGAGTCTACATAATTATGCATCAATATGGAAAACAAAATTCACACATTTGGCTAATGACTATTGCAATGTGTCTGCATATAGGCATTATAAGCCACGGCTTCCAGGGCCCTAGGGTTGCCTTTATGCCTGATGATGGTATTATTAAGAGCTATGCTGGTAAATTATCAAGAACCCTTTTGCCGGCAATTGGGTTATAGCAGCAGAGGTTTCTAGATTCGGGAAAACGTAAAACATTTCAAGAATAAGATGCAAAGAAGTGGATGGCGCTATAGAAATGGATGATTGGATTTGGAGTCGCGTCTAATCAGCTAATGCATTGCGTTGGGATGGATGGATCTCTGCTCTTGTGAAGCCTTCAAAAGAACTGCTCAGAATGTCTACATTATTTTCGACGGGAAGTCCTTCTAACCGAATCGGTCGTCAAGCTCCTTTGCCGTAGAAATGCAAAATCTTGGAACATTCGTCATCTTTGATAGAATTGTGCACAGAGGCCATTCTCAAGACTGCCTTCTGTTTGAAAATAGATTTTCCGAATTTTTCAAAATATTCTCAAATTCTCGTGTTTCTGTCTTAGAAAATAAAAAAGCCAGCTGGATTATAGGTGGATTCGGGGAAGGAGAGGCACCCGTCCTCCAAACCCCCAAATTTTATTTTGCTAATTTCTCATCACGGGTCAAAAAGTCGAAAAGTTACAAAGGCAGTGAATGTCGTCTTTCTTTGCCTGTTAAACATTTTAACAACCTGCACAAATCCACGTGGAAAGAACAAGGTAACGCAAAATGGGGAATACAACAAAAGAGGCCCCCACCGAATTCCTGGATCCGCCCATGAACTAATGTTTCTCTTCGGAATTCTTTATGCACACTCTCGCCACACTGTTTATTTTTCACAATCCTCATGAAACAGTCGCAGACTTTCAGACAGACTACACGCTTACTAAACTGTCTCGCGCTGTTGGCGCGGGACACACCACGTGGCATAGTGTATCGTAGATTTCCTATAAAATAATTCATATGATAGATGGATTTCTTACCTGTTAATTGAATTAGTTCTACCGTGGTAACATTTCAGGTAAAAAAATGACGTTACGACGGAATTTCGTGCGCGTTTGAAATTCCACACAGAGGCACATTTTATTTTGTAAATTTTTATAAAATAAGAAATTCTTATCAATAAACCCGAACGTCATCCAATGGTTGGGCGAGCAGTTGCAAAGAGATAAGATTCCGCAGCGATTATAAAACGACTAATTTCATGGATTTGCGATCGCGTGACTTATTTCTATTCCCGGCAGGCTTCCGGGGGCCGGCCGGCCAGCCGGTCGGTCGGTCGGTCGGTCGGGCGGCGCGTTCCAGCCATTTGTCGCCAGCTATTGCCGAGCAGAGAAGTTCCAGAAGCAGCCCGATTGTAAAACAGTCAGCACTCAACGAGAACTTAGAGCGGACCGGTCCAGACAGTCACGACCCGTCGCGACCCGGGCTCGGTTCCGTGGGGCTTGGCGGGTCTAACCCGGGTTGGGCAAGAATTCGCGCGTCCATTTTGTGGTCGTCGGGCGGATGATTTGCGAAGGAATCGAAACAGCGGTAGACTGCGACGCCGCAGGGCATTTTACATTAATAAAGCTGATATTGGTTGCGACAGGCGAGCCCAAGGAAGGCGATCGTAAGACACTAATGGTGCACCGATAGGTTCTCAAATACCTGTAAGAAATACGGGAAACAGCGCGGAATCTTGTACTTTAGACTACTAAATTTGTTGCCATCGCTGCTTTTCTAAAGAAATGACGACATTGTTATAATAACGACGATAAAAGTAAGAATTGTTTTCGAAGTGTCTGGCTTGATGATGATGATGATGATGGTGATGGTGGTGGTGATGATGATGATGATGATGACGACGACGACGAGGCTTTGCACCAATAACGGTGACTATGACCAACTAACTAACTCGCTTGTTTTCTTTATACGTTTATTTACAAAATTCAAGGTTATAATAATTTGCTAATGTAATTTACCACGTAAACCAAGACAAATCACTCCTTGTAATTTCAAAACCATATTTATCACAAAAGCGAAACAATATCGGTCGATTGGCTGCAAATTCATCGACGGAAGAAAAGCCTTTCGCAATTTCGTCTGCAAAATCACTTATTTCGGTCTTCCATTCAGTGCAAGACAAACAATCGATACGGAAATTCGATCTGCAATCGAAGCAGTGGAGCGATCCGTTAGGACTTCTCGCAGACAGCAATTATTAACCAATCCAGTGTCTATGGATGGAATGATTGGAATCGTACATGGAGTTTGTCTAATATTTGCCGTCACTCATTATGACATTCGTTTTGATGCGTTGAAGCTTATCTTTTACTTTCATCGCAATATAGATGACTTCATTAGCTAATATCCACCGATCGCTTAGAACGAATTTGTGATAGAAAGAGACAGAAGTAGACAAAGACAGAGGAAGAAAGAGACAGAGAGAGAGAGAGAGAGAGAGAGAGAAAGAGACAGACATTGGTCATTGCAGACCAGGTCAATGTTAGAGATATAGGTTTTAGGTTATAGTTCCTCGCTTTTGAAATGCAAGACAGGTCTTCCATATCGCAGCCATAACATTGCATCTTCACCGTGCATAGCATAGAGCCTAATAGCGTTCGGACGGCATTATCGAGCGAAACAAAGCGATGCCTGGACGAGGACAGAGAGAAGGAGCTAGACGGACAAAGACGCCCACTCGAGGAATAGTCTTCGCTTGGATTTCGGAATATCTGCATCATTTTTAACAAAAGTAAATCAGCGCACGAGGCACAAGAACGGACCGACGATGGTCCAGCGGATGTACAGAAGTCGTAAAGATCGCTAAGGTCGCCCTTGTGGGAGACGTACTGGCGGTGTGTGTGTGTGTGCGTCTGTGTGCGTGCCTGTATGCGTGTCAGTGGCGCAGCCAGAGTTCCGGAATAGGGGGCGCTTCGACATTTCCGAGTAAAAAGGTTTCGGAGAAGCAGAAGAAGAAGGAGTTTCTTGCACATTCACGAACTCGTTTCGAAATATATATATATAGTTCCCCAACCCCCAAAAAAAAAAATCTCAACGATTTTGCGCAAATGCCACGACCAGTCCCAGCGAGGAGGTGGAAGTAAGCCAGGCCCTCATGGCTACGAAAAAGTGGTGTGTACAAGTATGTACTGTATACTTTTTGCCTACAGACCTCTAGTTGTTTAGGCCTAGAACTTTTGATTTATTGGACGGAGCGACAAAATCTTTGAGTTGTGAGGTCCAGAGGGCTAGCACCCACAACTGAAACAGACAGAAATTGATACGTACTTGAAAAATTATTTGTATGAAAATGGATGCAGTACAGCATGTGTTTGCGTGTGTGTCGTTTTTGACGTCAGACGAATCGTTCTGATCGGTGAGAGGTAAAAAGACTTTTTATTTTTCGATGTTAGTTTTGACCAGTTCTCAAGAAAGCGCCGACTAACTGCCACCAGAGCCAGAGGAAAAGCACATGCATACATAGGAGGAAAAGTAGAAGAACAACATGGAAAAGAAAGCAGTAGAAAGAGAAACATTTCGAGGGAAAAGAAGAGCGGAATGAAGAAGGAAAGCAGGGAAGAAGAGAGAGAGACAGAGAGAACGACACGCAGAGAGATAAAAAGATTCCAAATATAGAAAAGAGGATGCAATTGAGGAGAATTTAAGAGAAAGAGATGGCAGCAGAATCGACGGTATCTGGAGACAGAGCACCGGTCCTTCCTTCCCCATCTCCGTCTTCTGCTCCTCGTTCAGTGCAGAGGCGCGTGCCGCCGCCGCCGCCGCCGGCCAAGCAGTCGGACCGCCGACGGATGAACGATGGGCAGCGGCGGAGGACGCCGGGGCCGCTACCCGTCCCATCCACCGACGGTCGAAGGAGGAGACCGAGGGGAAGGCGACCGTCGTCGCTGCTGCCGTGTACGCCCGTCTGTCATCAGAAGACAATCGCCTCCAGCAGCCAGCAGCAGCAGCAGCAGCAGCAGCACCAGCAGCAGCGGCGACGACGGCTAAAGACATCGACTGTGATGGCTCCGTTGATAGTCCTGCGGCGGATTTAAAACAGGATTTCCGGAGCGGTTGACGTTGCATTCTCTCGATCGACCGCACGTCGATTAGTTTCAGCAAACATGGCGCTATAGAAGTCGTTCGGTTAAATTTCTTCGGTAAGTCATCATTCGCAGCTGGTGGAAATCATGAAAGAATCGCTGTCGACGCAAGACAGCGCGTTTCGCCAGAATCGCAGACGCCACCGAATTGTTCTGCCGTCTCCTCCTCCTCCTCAGGTGTTCCGACCGAGACAGGTGATGATGATGTGGTTCCAGTTGGCGGTTCTCATCACGAGGACGGACATCGTCGTCCGGTCCTCGGAACACTTCCTCGAGTATTACATAGCGGAGGAGGAACCGGCGAACAGCTTCGTCGGCAACCTCATCACCGACGACGGTCTCGATCAGAAGTACGGTCGACAGGACATCGGTTCGCTGCGGTTCAGTTTCCTGACGCAGCCGAGCCTCGACCGGCGTTTCTTCTCCGTCAACGAAGCGACCGGGGTCGTCGAGACGACCCGGCGCATCGACCGCGAGGCCGTCTGCCCGGGGTCCGTCGACTGCGTTGCCCAGTTCGACGTCGTCGTCAAACCGATCCAGTTCTTCCACATCATCAAGGTCAAGATCGAAATCACGGACGTCAACGACAACGCGCCGACGTTTCCCGACCGACGCATCCTCCACCAGATCTCCGAATCGGCCGAGGTCGACACGAGTCTCGTCATTCCGGCCGCGTCCGATCCGGACAGCGGACTCAACGCCATTCACGGATACGACCTTCTGTCCACAACGTCCAAGTTCCGGTTGGTGAGCAGTCTCAGGGCCGACGGAGGCACGGACCTAAGACTTATACTACAGGAGAAACTCGATCGGGAAGTCGAAGACCGCTATCAGGTACCAGACCTATTTTGTCAAATTAGTTCAAAATCTTTGCAGGGGCTTTCTCTTTCTATATGCGGTGCTTATTTGAGAGAAGACAGTCAGTGAAAGTTAGTTATTTTCTTGTAATAAATTCTCGTGTCTTTAAACGAAGAATTGCAGCTTCTGAGAATATGCTTTGCATTTTAATTTAAGCTTTTGTGCGACCAGCCCCCCACCCCACAATAAGTAATTGTATTTTTCCATTCGTCTCTCGACGATGAGGTAAAAAAATCAAGAGATGAAGAATTGAAGATTTTTAAATCTTCGCCTGTAATCTTCATAATCGCCACTACGATGCCAGCGTTACCTCGCCATAAAATATCGTCTCTCTCTCTCTCTCTCTCTCTCTCTCTGTGATCTAGCAGTGGTGAACTGGCCAGGGATTTTTCTACACCCCTGCGGGGATTACCCCCCGGTTTGTGACAGACACCCTTCTACCCCACACCCCTTCCCAGGGGTGATGTTGGCTATCAACAAAACAGACTGATGTTAAAACTATTTACTAAACAACTCTAAAGGGAGAAATTCACCTCTGGAAATTGAGACTTGAACCACTAAAACTGACTCCACAAAAACGGAGATATCGAAAACGGAGGAGATGACAACGGAGATCATATTTTTGACTTGTAATTTCGTTTTTTCAGGGAGCCAAGTATCGAACCCCCGCCACCGCCCCAGCCCAATTATTCTATTCCCCTGGGTCCAAGGAGTCTAAATGAAACACTGGACATTGGCACCCCTGCAATTATTGGACACCACCACCCCCAGAACGCAAATTCCTGTGAATAGCCTGGAACTGACACCCGGAGTCCATAAGTCCATAGATTTTAATTATCACTTGATAGTGTCTTTCTATACAGCTTAAAGTTGAAGCAAGTTTTCCACCATTTTACACTTAGTGTTGTTATGGTAACCATTGTCGAGATGCCTAAAATGTAAGGAAATCATCGATGCACGATGCATGTAAAATGGTGGAAAATAAAGTCTATACTTTAGTGAATACTTGTCCCAGGGACTTTGGTCTACTGCAGCACAGTGTCTCAAACGCCATTCTAATTTTGCGAGTTTCCTGTTCTTTTAAGTCTTTAGCTATCATATGATAGATTCCTTTCATTATTTGGTGGCGCCTATTTGAATGTTATTCTTAATGGTGGTTTTATTTAGGTCTTAATGGGGTGGTGATATTCTTAATGGTGGAACTATTGTTGAAAATGCTATTATATATATATATATATATATATATATATATATATATATATATATATAAATATAGAGAGAGAGAGAGAGAGAGAGAGAGAGAGAGAGAGAGAGAGAGAGAGAGAGAGAGAGAGAGAGAGAGGCCTACTTTGCATATATATATGCACTTCAAACTGGCGCTTGGAGTGTGACATGATGTGCGATTCTTATTTGTCTAATGCTTAAAGTCTTTTTCAACTTGTTAATCTTACTAATATCACAAATCGATTTCTATTGGTATACTTTAATTTTGATACATTTCGTAGCTGTCTTTAGAATTTCGTCCAATGGTTGTCTATAGCCACGTAGTCTTTATTAAATTCGATTCATATCTATAAAGCCGCCAACGCGTAATCCATTACCTTGATTAAATTCTAATCAGCCTATATAGTGTGCTTTGTCTAAGCGCTGGATTATTATTTTAATGGAGTATTTCAGCTAATTTCTTTCAGCTACGATGTCGTATTGCGTGAAGCAATTCGTATATT
The DNA here is from genome assembly GCA_018105865.1 of Metaphire vulgaris. NCBI lineage: Eukaryota > Metazoa > Annelida > Clitellata > Crassiclitellata > Megascolecidae > Metaphire > Metaphire vulgaris. The sequence continues at coordinate 443,485 of CM030847.1, forward strand.
GTGATATTCTCTTATAACAAAAACGATTCCCCGAGTACTTAGGTAGGCAATTGAATCCCTGAGACACGAAGATCCCTCGTTCTCCGGAGATCTCCGTCGACTCCCCAGATTTGAACTCGGGTAGGCAGACTGTCTCGACGCGTAACCGACGCTGCTCAACGCATTTAGCTGTCGAGGTACTGAGCCATCTTGATACCCCAACAGCCCAGAAGGGGGCCAAGGGGCCCAGAAGATTCTTGACCTCGGGGCCCATCAGTAAACAGTCACAGCCTTTCTGCTCAAGTTAGTTAATTAATTAATTAATTAATTAATTAATTATTACGCTGTGGATCAGTTGTATGCATTTCACCAGGCAAACGATCATACCACGTTATTGAACAGTAAATATATGCGCAGATTATGGGACCCACAGAGTCTATATATATATATATATATATATATATATATATATATATATATATATATATATATATATATAGGGCTTTTGCAAGCAAATATTTTCCGGAACGGGGCAAGATTTCCATTTTGCGCCCCTAAATTTCTAAATTTCGATAATGACTTTTTTTAGTCGTCACAGAAGTTTAGTAGTTTAAAAAACTCCATTTACCAGGTGATGGCCTTTTTTGGTTGTCACATCTATTTTTTAAATACCAGTCTTCCGATTTTTCGGAACGTCATTCATATTTTCCGGAACGCAGTTCCGCCTCGTTCCAGCTCAAAAAGCCCTTATTATTATTATTATTATTATTATTATTATTATTATTATTATTATTATTATTATTATTATTATTATTTGGACGCGGTGAGCATTTGGACGCGGTGAGCATTTGAACGGGGTGGGCATTTGAACGGGGTGGGCATTCACAGTGGTTTTCATACAGGCTTACTTAGCCTCCTAAACTACTTAAAATCATATATATATATATATATATATATATATATATATATATATATATATGGACATTTTTCCTGCCATTATAAGACCACTGTGTCTCTGACGACAGCGTTTCCAATACACAGCATTGCTATAGTCACGTTGCTTTCAATGACGTTGAAAATGCTTTCAAAAACATTGACGCGAACGTGATTTCTTAAACCTGGCGGACCATCGAGACAGTGAAGACGGTCATTTAATATTGATGGACCAGAGTTGAGCGATGACTTTCGAAGGCATAAGTTGTGTCCGTTCGTCTCCTCGTAGAAAAACATGGAATAGTAGTTCTCAATCGACGTAACATGACAGCCTCATTTGAGTTTCCCAACGCGAATGTTCGGTTTGTCTAAGGACCCGACGACATCGGGTCCTCTCCAATACTCTCCGACACACATGATTCTTCGAATGACAATCTGTCAGAAATGAAAAGAAGAAGAAGAAGAAGAAGAAGAAGAAGAAGAAGAAGAAGAAGAAGAAGAAGAAGAAGCAGGCGATACACTAACCGACGTGTATTGTCACGGACGTGACGACGCGCCCACCCAGTCGTGACACTCTGGACGATTGCATGTCCTTTGGCGCAAAAGCCTTCAGCACAAAATCACAAAATAGTTCTGTTTCATTCTAGGAGGCTAAAGTGTATTTGTTCTCGCTACTTGTGTTACCCCATGCTAGCCTACCCAACTAATCCCACCAAAACAAAGAAATTGTTTTTTCCATCAACACCAGGTCTGTCGCGTGCCATCCGCTTGCTGGATGGCACCCCCAGACCCCCATGCTAGCCTACCCAAATATTAAACTCTAAATCCGCCTATGAACCAGATGCGTCCCACTCCAGCACTTTCCTACCTGCAAATGTTTTACTATCTTACTTACTATATTCCCAGTAGGATTTGACGCCTTTCTCTGCAAAGCATCTGCCGCCGAATATCCCCTCCGTTGGACTGACGCTGGCGTCTATTTAAAATGTCACGAACATGCAGGGAATAGTCGTGACTACACAGTTTCAGATATCACAGGCTTCGCGTTTAGACTCAACTGGCAATCTGTCATGACGCCCATTGACAAAACACCTGACACGCAAAAGGGTCGTCGAGTCTTTGGCAATGCTAAACATTTTCACCTTTAAAGCATTCTGCCCTTTTTAAAAGCTAATTTGCTCCCGCTCGCCTTCGTCCGAGATTCCCTCATTCCTTCGCACTTTGGACATCGGCGCTTTATGGCAACACAGAAATACGATTCACCGTTGCTCTCATCGTATCTAGTTGCTGAATGGTAAGTGACATGCGACGCACTGAATCGGCCGGCTGTGATTTTGTCGCTGGAGGAAAACAGGTGGATTACTCTGGCTCAGTCGACCTCGTTACACCGACTGAGGGTGGGGGGAGGAAGAGAGGGGGGCGTTAACTGGTCGAAACTTTTGTGTACTCATGACGACATCGAAGTAGAACACTTTCTCTGATTCGTTAAAAACCTAATGACTGCCATATATTAACACTTGCTTAACTTTTATTGGATATGGGATACTGTGACTAACAGATTGGATATAATAAAACGGCTTGTTTGGGGAAGTGGGGGGGGGGACTCTATCCAGTGGCGGTTCCAAGAACTCTTGATGGAGGATGCAATGAATTTCTAGGAAGACCTCGCCAATTGTCAAGAAAATTATATGTAAGAGGTTTAGAAGAAATCTGTAGATTTTATTTTTTAAAATGTAATGTTCAGAATTTACAATGTTTAAAAAATTAAAGCTGGACAAAAATATATTCCTTTGCTCGATTTCGACCGGTCTGACATCCTGGATTCCACCGGGATCTTCTGTGATTACGATTTGGCGTGCCATCGGCTGATGCCTCTATGCATTATGAAGTGGCGCTATAGAAGTTTAAGATTAGATTTGGTTAATCTGTTTTCTGATTTTCAAGATTTCACAATTATGCTAAATTAACGTCTGCTGAGCAAATCATTGAATGCAGCGTTACATAAACCTACACTCTCCTCCTCCTCCTCCTCCTCCTCCGCCATGACATTTCGGGGAGGGTCTTTGTGAGAAATTACCGCAACTCCTAAATTATTGCAAAATTTGGGTGAATCTAAGATGGGGAGAGGAAAAATTTCCTCAATATCCGGCCTGCATGCAACACTGGTTGGAGGACTTTAAAATCTAATTCACATAAGAGATCTTATCTAGAAATAATAAACATCGACGCTTTAATTGGTTTCAAGCGCTCCATTCTCTCTTTAAAGTCGACCGTCAGGTAGGCTACTTCTGCAACTGTAATGCTGAAGCAACTGCCTTTCTTCTGATGGAGAAACTACCACTTGGCGCTTTTTGAGCATACCGACCGCTATCGCTACTGCCGTAATCAGCTGTCGCAGTAAACAAATGGAGCTATAGAGAATTATTATTGATTTGGTATTAATGTATGATAGGAACGTTTTAAACGCAGGTGACTGTAATTGCGCAAGACAAAGGTGAACCAGCGAAGTCCGGGTCGACCCTGGTCGACATCACCGTCCTCGACGCCAACGACAACAACCCAGAGTTTGAAAAGTCCATCTACGAGGTTCGTCTCCTTGAGAACGTCACCATGGGAACGGTCATCGTCAAGGTCAGGGCACGTGACAGAGACCTCGACCAGAACGGAGCCGTCTTCTACGAATTCTCGCGCCACACCGTCCACGAATACGGCCACCTGTTCGGCATGAAGAGCAACAGCGGCCAGATCTACCTGAAGGACCGACTGGACTACGAGACCGCCTCCGTGCACCTGCTGTCCGTCGTCGCCAACGACCGCGGTCCGGATCCACTTCCGGCGCACGCGACCGTCATCGTTCGAGTCGATGACGTCAACGACAACGCGCCTCAGGTGAGTCTTCGAACGCTGACGGCCGACGGAGTGGGCGAGGTCCTCGAGAACTCGCCGTCGGGCACGTTCGTCGCCTACGCGTCGGTGACGGACTCCGACCAGGGAGACAACGGAAGGGTGTCGTGCGCCCTCGACAACGACTTCTTTTCCCCTCTCGGTCGTCGACTCCCGAGTTCAAGATCTCGACCATCGTCCCGTTCGACCGAGAGAGTGTCCAGTCGTACCTCGTCACCATCTCCTGCTTCGACCACGGAGTCTCGCCTCAGACGACCGCCGTCCAGCTGAAGGTCAAGGTCCTGGACGTTAACGACCACGACCCGGTCTTCGCCAAGCAGTTCTTCGAAGCGACGATCGAAGAGAACCGCGAACCGGGATCGACGGTTCTCCGGGTGACGGCCGTCGACCGTGACGTCGGCGCCAACGGTGACGTCATCTACGGTCTCGACGATAACGTCACTTCCGTTCTGCAGATCGACGCAGCGACCGGCGTCATCAGCACGCTGACGTCATTCGACCGAGAGGCGGTCGACCGTCTCGAGTTCTACGTGACGGCGCGAGACGACGGCGACCCGACCCGGTCGACCAGCGCGGCGGTCACCGTGACCGTCGCCGACGTCGACGACGAAAGGCCGACCTTCACGCTCGACCGCTACGTCTTTGAAGTACCGGAGAACAACGACCCCGGAGCGGTCGTCGGTCGCGTCTCCGCCTCCGACCGCGACACGGACGCATTCAACTCCTTCCGGTTTTCCATCGATCCGGACAGTCGGGTCTCTCATCTCTTCGACGTCGATCCCATCACAGGAGTCGTTTCCGCCAAAGCTACTTTCGATCACGAACGCAAGTCGCAGCATCGTTTCGTCGTCATGGCAACGCCCGACGGCGTTTTCGCGACGACGACGACGACGACGGCCCACGTGACCGTACACGTCACGGATCTGAACGACAACAAGCCGATGTTTACCTTTCCCATTTGGAATAATGAAACGGTCGGCGTGTCGAGCGAGACTCCGGTCGGCTTTCGCGTCTCTCGGCTGAAGGCGATCGATCAGGACGCCGGGTCGAACGCCAACCTCACGTTCCGGATCCGCGGCGGAAATGAACGCCGCTTCCTGTCGCTGAATTCCGTTTCCGGTGCACTGACGATCGCCGGCGACCTCGGCGCCGTCGACTTCGAGGACCTGTTGCTTCAGGTGAGCGTCGAAGACTCGGGCGAGCCATCGCTCGGCGACACAGGTGAGCTGCGTGTCGTCATCAGCAGAGACATCCCGTTCGTCGACGTCGAAAAGAGCTACAGCAGTCTTCTGGCGAACGACGGCCTCCTGGCGTTCATCCTGGCCGTCACTCTGTCGGTCACGGTCCTCTCTGCCGGAGCAGTCATCGTCGTCATCGCCTGCATCGTTCGCAAACGCAGCGAAGCGAAACATCGAAGCATCGAACAGCAACAGAACCATCACCATCATCATCATCATCATCAGCAGCAGCAGCAGCAGCAGCAGCTGAAGAAGAAGAAGATGGCGAAGCAGCCTCTTCTGGCGTTCACATCCGGTGACGTCTACTGCTGCTCGGTGCCGTCTTCCGGAGAGCAGAGGAACGGAAGGATCGCTCCCGTCGTTCCGATCCAGAATCACCTTGGACACGGGTCCGTCGACGGCGCAAAGGAAGACGGAAAGACGTCCGGAAGGATCTGCAACGGAACCACGAGCACCGGAAATGGAATGAAAGCATCGCCGGACAGAGAGACGAACAGACCGACGGCGGTGGAGGAACGGGCAGTGGCTGCTGCTGCTTCTTCCGGGTCACTGACGAGCGAAGGAGAGGCCGCGAATCATCCGTTGGTGAACGGAGCAGAGACCGCGGAAACGACGCAGTACAGCGCCTTAACCTGTTCTTCGCAGGTAACACAGGACATCCCATCAATCTCTTTTCTCTTGCAGTGCGTTGTACTCGTAAAATGTCTTTGTCCAATGGGGAGGGGAGAGTAAGAGAAAGAGAGGAGGAGAAAGAGAGGTGGAAAAGAGAGAGAGAGAGAGAGAGAGAGAGAGAATGAGAAAGAAAGATAGGAGAGGAAAGAGAAGAGAGAAATGTGTATGTCTGTGTGTGTGTGTGTGTGTGTGTGTGTGTGCGTGAGAATCTGGTCGAGAAAGAACAGGTCAGAGAGATCGCGGGATTCCAGTTCGAGCGACGAACGACTGTGTCCATGTATAAGGCAAGACGTTTTTCCTGCATGAGAAGAACCGAAAGAGCCACTCGCTTACATACTTACTAATGAGATGAGAGACAGAGGAGATGATGGCGGTCGTGAGGAAGTTAAATGAAAACGGTTCGAAGATGCAGAAGAAGCACCATATGCAGTGGATTCTGTCAGGGAATCAAAGTTTCCCTTTAGAATACTGTTGCTAAGAAAAAAGACGCTTTCAAATCCGGAGCTAGAAATGCATTTTGAGTCACAATTCAGTCCAAGACATCAACAATTCGGTTAAGTGCATGCATTCAGGTGTAGGTCTACTGCTAAATTGAACGATCCTTATTCTACAGGGTGGCGCAAAAACCTGACTAGTCACATGTAGGTTTGCATTTAATATAGTCCGCATTTTTGCGCCACCCTGTACGTCTACGGTAAAATAGCGAATAAAAACACCCGGTGATACGGAAATCTGTTGATAAAAAAATTGGCAAAAGCTGAAAATGATCATTGGATAGAAATTGTCGTCCAGGGGCGTAGCCAGAAATTTGATTTGGGGGTTATAAATATTTGTGTGTGGGGGTATGAATCTTAACTAAAAACCACACAAACCACATATAACCACACATAAATCACATTAAAAAACTTCAAGGTAGACTGAATTGGGGACATTAGTCTTAGGACAATAACATGGACAACATTTAGTGCTTACCAAGCGTCTATTTAGAACGCATTTTGAATCCATTTGGACAGTTTGTTAATTAACCACGTCCTGTGATGCAATGAGCATGATTCCCATATAGGCCATAGGCTACCATAGCATCAACAGATTCGCACTGATTACAACCGTTAGTCGGTGAACCATATTAGGCATCTCACTTTGGTGCAAACGAGAAAATTAAATGGGAAGAAATGTGAGCGAAATTATTTTGGAGACGTTAACGTTTGCGAACGAAAGATATCCGCGTGGAATTATAATACAGTTTTGCTCGAAACACCTTAGTAACGAATGAATTGCCTCTAGGGAAATCATCTGAAATTCAAATTGGCCTGCTGTGCGGATCACCCGAACACACAGACAGACACACAGACAGACACACAGACACACAGACAACTCCTGCAAGACGCAGTCAGGCACGCCCCGTTCTTTGCCCATCTACAGTAACAGCAGCTGCTGCTAAATCCGTTTCGACCTTTGTAAATGGACGTTTAAATAAGATATTGACAACACACAACTCCTATCGAATTCCGTCTTAAGAAGGAGGAGAAGAAGAAGAAGAAGAAGAAGAAGAAGAAGAAAAAGAAGAAAAAGAAAAAGAAGGAGAAGAAGACGCCACCCACCAAACCGACCAAAGGTCACTAAATGCAAAAGAGGTCAAAGTTCACCGGGAAACGATGCACTCGAGGTAATTACCTTCTGATCTCGAATGCGCCTCTTTCGATCGTCATCATCGTCTTCTCGGTTTCCAACAAAAAAACAAGGAAATACTAAACGTCTGCGATTCGATCATCACGCGATCTCTCAGATTAAGACGCCCTTTCATTTCCCTGATAACTATTAGCAGCTGTCGAAGTCGTGACTGAGCGAGGTCGCTAAATGTCAGCGTCACAAATGCTGCCAAAGTAACCGACTTCTCTTCTTTTCCCTTCGTCGTCATCATCAAGATGTGATTCTTTATCGTCGTCGTCGTCATCGCAGTTTTAGTCATCCGTTTTCCGCATGCAGAGCAGAAGCGAATCAGGGGCGTAGCGACGGGGGGGTATATCGGTATATATACCCCTTCCCCCCAACTACAAAAATCAGTCTACTTAAAGTTTTTATGTGATTTGCATGTGGTTATATGTGGTTTATATGGTTTATGTGGTTTATAGTTAAGATTTATACCCACCCAAAATATTTATTCCTCCAAAATCAAATTCCTGGCTACGCCCCCGAAGCAAAGCATGAATTAATGATGCTTCATCGAAGAAGTGCAAAAATCCTCGCAGAGACAACATCTAGATGGAAAGAAATATTGGGCGTCGAACGAACGAACAGAAAGCGGAGACATTGACCTGCAGAGAGACAGGCCAGTGTGTTTTAGCGTCGCGTGTTTGAAGAAATGGGAAAGCCGCTATATATATATATATATATATATATATATATATATATATATATATATATATATATATATATATATAGACGTCACAGGAGAGCAACGACAAGAGAAATATTAAATGACGTTGCTATAAGGTCATGACCTTCAACCCTCTTTGCCCAGTGGCCACCTGAGAAATAACTCCTAGGCATGAAAAGTCGTCAATTGAGAGAAATAGAAGCGCAGTAAACATATGACACTTCAGTCGATTATGACACTTCAGTCGCAGCCGAAAACTGAACCAACCCCCCTCAGTAGAACATACGGCTACCAGATAATGGCGTGTCCAGGGGGGACCCAAGAAAGGACAAAGCGAGCAAAGGAAGTAGGGTTTCTAAAACCTGTTGCCAAAATGTTTAGATCAGCACCGGTGACCGACTTTAGTTCGGAAAGAAGCATGCGTTGATTCTGGAGATAAGCTCAGTCTCCGGTGTTTGCTGTGATGTGACATCTGTTGATAGTTATCATCAACGAATTCGCCCTTAGAACTTTAAGGACAGAGATGAACTACGGGGGGGGGCCACTTTGATCGAAATCCCAATCAGTGGACGATGAAAGCAGAAATCGAGACAGCTTTACATTTCGAGTCAGTGACTGTTGTGAAAAAGTGAATATTATGATTTATGAATATATAGTGTATAGATAATCATTAATTCATGCATATATATATTTAGTTATAAATAAATATATATAATATACAGTAATATATATATATATACAGTATACATACTGTATATATTTATTTACTTTACTATTATATATAATATAGTAATATAAATAATATATATAGCAATATATACACCTCCAAATTTATGCCTTCTCCCCTACCCCCCCCCCAATCAAATTTCTGGCATAAATTAACGCTTGAATAATTTAAAATTGAAGACCCTATCGGATACATGACGATGCAAAGCAAAACAAGTAGCCACGGTCTTTTACTACCTGACAGGCAACGATGTGACGTCACCCAGCGTCTTTACACGGTTCCAAAGACGAAGACAGGTTGCACACAAATAATTCAAACCATCATCATCATCATCGTCATCATCATCATCATCATCATCATCCTAATCATCGTCATCAACAGCTGGCCTCCGTGCCTGCGCTTGTTCGGGCGACGGTTTGGCCTTGTTATGCATATGACCGAATGATGCATACATCCCGCGGGGGGGGGGGCGACGACCAGCTGTTCCCGCCCAAGGAACTTGATCCGGTCGGATCTAATTAAGTCGATCGGAATCTCGAGCGACTTCCGTCTCGCAATGACGTCCCCGCGACCGGCCGTCCCCGTCCTGCCGGTCAGGGTCGCCGACCTACGGGGCGGCAGAGTCTGCGACGCCTGCCTACCCCCTCCCCCCACCTCCTCCTCCTCCTCCCGACCGATCTGTTGCTGAAATCCGGAAACCAAGTCCTAAGCCTCGCTAAGTTTTAGCGGGCAAAGATTGAGAGACGCAGAACGTTTCCGTCGTTGTCTGTTTGATAGAACATCGCCATCGTGCTTAGCTAAACACAATCGAATGATTGCCTCAGAAGGGGTCGTTGTGTTCGGAAGAAATAGAAAATGGGGATGAAGGGTGATTAATATTGGCATCCGATCATCGTTTTTGTCTGCCTATTTACGACGACGACGACATTGGCGAAAATATAGAAAATATTAGAGGATTTGGGGGGATATAGGCATTTCCGACAAATACGGGGGCCTGTCCTTCCCCTTACACTAAATCTCGTCCCGTGGAAGGGAATTTTATAATCATCTGCGGAGATTTCTTCAGCATATCGGAAGCAAACTAATCTATAGATTAAATGTAAGCATAAGAAAGAAAAAGGGAGATACGACAAAAAGAGGTGAGGAAAACTAGAGGTGACAGTTCAGAGGGAAAGAGAGAAAGAGACGTTGTTATATTATAATATTGTTGCCGTTATATATATATATATATATATATATATATATATATATATATATATATATATATATGTGTGTGTGTGTGTGTGTGTGTGTGTGTGTGTGTGTCAAACTTTTCAAATAATAACAACATTTTAAAATTATTGCTTATAGTTCCAAACAATTACTTCATACGGTATATAGGTCATATACATTAGCGTTTATATATTCCAGATGAATCAGTCTGTTCTATTCAATGGCTGTCTTTCGAAAGTGACCGCAAAACAACAATTGGCTGCTATTATGCAAACGAGGAAAATATTGTCTCAGTCGCGACAAAAAGCGCTATAACAATAGGCCTACAGATACACATTCACCGGTGGCAAAGCTGCTTCAGGTCGTTCGACTTTATCACTTAGGCGCTATTTTAACAGTTTTTCCAATCATTCGGCGACTGCTTTGTTTCGATTTCTTTCTCATTTAAAGCCCCGCGTCTATATCTATCAATCCATTTCACGGCCAAATGCCGCGGCTTTAGTGGCTGGATGGTAGGCGGCCTATATAAGATATCGGATACAAAGAGCGATGCATGATGTATCACGTCTTGATGTCTGATACGACGAGCACTCTTTTGTGTTGTCCCGATTTCAATTGGACAGAATGGATTTTCGCGCTCCAGTTCCGGATACTGGTTGAACGAAGACGTTCTCACTCCCTCCGTCCGGCTCCAGACCTCCCGTCGCCGGAGTCACCGAGTCGTCGTCGCCGCCGCCGCCGCCGCCCACCAGAGTCGCCCGGCGGACGGTGCCCTGTCCGCCGACCCGACCGCGACGGCCGTGGAGCCCAGGGGGGCAGCGTCCCCCGCTGGCGGAAAACTCGACAAATCCAACTGCAAATCGCTCGACTGTTTCGACGAGGTTAGCTACAGCGGCGCCTCCAAACAAGAAACTCTCCAAAACTCGGTCTTAATTAAATTAACACTTTAGAGTTTAGATGAAGACAACGGTTTGACTTATATAATTGAACTAATTCTACTTTATATATTTTCTGCGATATAATGAATTCTTAATATGAGAATTTCATGTACTCATGTATTTAACTGAACTGATGTTCTGCTGTTGGAAATAAACCATATACAATAGATTAAAAACCATGAAATCTATAGAAAGGGATTCTGGACCATCCTCCCTATACCTGTTCCGGCAGAAAAAAGTGATTTTACGTAGGCCTAATAATTGACAAATTCTACTTTGAAATGTAACTGCGTCATTAGGTAATTGTTTAATAAACCCTTTGTGGCCCGTTGAACGGCAGGTGGACACGAAGAAGCCGGTGGTGGTGTTCGTCAAGGATCAAAGAGAGTTGGAACGGACATCTCAGACGACATCCGCCAACAGCGGAGGTGAGTATAACAACGAAATCGATCTCATCTCCTTAGCCGTTCGGATTAGAAATATCGCTTCGTCGTCATTATCATATAGCGCCCGTCGTAAATATATAACCGTTTTGCCATCATATTCAGCACTGTCATCGTCATTATCGAGGCCTTTTGCTCGAGACATTAGTCTTTCAGCTGCACAGACTATTATCGATCGTCTTCATTATTTCTGTGGTCGACTGTCGCGAACGGCAAAAGCGATGGAGGATCAAAAGGCGCCGAAAAGAGGGATCGAAAGATATCCCGGATGATGGAAGAGGATAATGCGCAGATAATATCTCCATAATAATCGAAGAACCGGCATGTTCCAGTTCTTCACTGATACCACTGTTTACGATCAGACCAAATATTAATTTCTGTCGGCCTATATTGTCTGACAATAATAATAATAATAATAATAATAATAATAATAATAATAATAATAATAATAATAATAATAATAATAATAATAATAATAATAAATAATAATAATAATATATGTTTTTTGTGACCCAAGTGGGATATATGGGGAGGGACTCGATCCTTGTGATTTCTTTCCGTCGTTGGTTGATTCGTATTAGAAATCCTTCGAGTGAGTCGTTTGGCGCTGCGGGAGTTTGAATTAATGACACGAAACGAGACAGACGAAGTACACGAACTGAGGAATCATAAAACACGCAGATGAAATACTCCTGAATAGACTGACAAACAGCAACTTCGGCGCCTGGAGAATTCTGGCATTGAAGGCTTTATTGCAAAAACCGGTCTCTATAAGAGTTGACAAATTATGGGTCGTTACCGGTGCTGGTTGGTGTTGGTGTAGGCGTATGCATGCGTCGTAGAGATGCTGGTGGTGGTGGTGGTATTATTATTAGTACCTATCTATCTATCTTTCTTTCTAATTCTAATTCTAACCGTTTATTATTTTCCAAAAAAGTGCAATAGTATTTGAACATCATAGTAGTACTTTCAGTAAGGCTGCTAAGTTCATGATACATAATAGAAAGTTTACAATTAATGAAAGAAAGTACAAAGATTATAGCCTTACTGATTTGTCAAAAATTACACAAAAACTAAATAAGAAAAGTCATGAGCATGTAAATCAAGTTAATAACAAAAAGTTAAAGATAATGAAATCATTAATTAATTAAATGGTATATATTGAGAGTAAAAGAAAACAATAGCTCATAATTTCACAAAATTAAATCATAGGAAAATAAAAAGATACCAAAAGGGAAAAAATCCCGCCAGTAGGTATCTTAGGGAGAAGTATTGAAAATTAAATTTCTTTATAAATTTCTTTATAAATAAATTTTTAAATTTCTTTCTTTCTTACTTCCTTTCTTTCTCTCAAACTAATAAAAACAACAGTCGTATAGTTACAATGTATTTTTGCGAGGAACGTTCAATTCGTTGAACGGTGTTAGCACCTGGGTTGCGATCAACGAGGATCAGAGAATGATCGACAGTGAGATGATTGTGAGGGGCGTCGTGGCCTCGTGGCCCTCGCTTGCGATATCTACGATGCCACTGTAGACTCGCCATCGATACGATATTGTGGCAGTTCCGGGTAGAATGTTTGTTGAAATTATAGGAAGAAGTATCGGTGCCGTTTTCTGACCGCAACAGTAAACCGAACAGTAAACACTCTTTCCAGTTTCCCTCCGATTACCTCCAAATGCCCAATGCTCCTCCGATAAGAAACGATCAACAGCGCTTTTCCGACGACCAAACAGACTGTTGTCAATTATTTCGTTCAACTGTTTTCTTGGTCTCACTTATCACGACTGGATTCCTGATCAACACACAGAGACACAGACAGCGCTAAGATAGTCAATGCAGTCAATGACGCACAACTCTTCGAATATTGTCGAGCTCACTTACACAGAACTGCATAGACTATACCAGTCAGTTTTTGGCCAGCAATAAATGAAAAAAATTATTTGCCTGTTATGACAACTGTGATCCCTACAACCACATGCTGTTCCGGATCAGGGGCGTAGCGACGGGGAGTATATAGGTATATATAACCCCCCACAATCAGACTACCTTAAAAATTTTAATGCGTTTTTAAGATTTTCAACGTCTTTTAAAGATTTGTGCCCCCAAATCACATTATACCTTCCCCAAATCAAATTCCTGGCTACGCCCCTTTCCGGATAGATAGACAGACAGACAGAGGCAGAGGCAGAGTGAGTGAGACAGAGAGAGACAGAGTGAACGAGACAGGGACAGAGACAGAGACAGAGATACAGAGATACAGAGAGACAGACATACAGACAGAGACAAAGAGGCAGAGATAGTGAGTGACAGAGAGAAAGAGAGAGAGAGACAGACGGAGAGAGAGAGAGAGACAGGAAGTCAGAGAGAGAGAGAGACGGAGCCAGAGTTATCGTTCAGCTTACATGGCAGACAGGCGTCTCCGTTTCATTAATTTAAGAACAGCGCGGTATAGGGTAATCGCTGGAATCAGCGGTGTCGTAGCTGCCATCTGGGGTCTGGTTGGCAAACTGAATCACTCATTCAACTGCTCTCCGTAGGTCTTCTTATGTGACGGTTGACTGCAAAATATCAGCCTATAGCCTTCACTGTGATCTTCTAAGAAACTCTCCTAACTTCTCCAGCTTCGGCTGCATGGTCCATCCGCTAACTTTGGAGTTCTTCTTGAGACAGTTCCAATCAGAATTCTTGCTTTGAACGACGTGTGAGCGACATGAAGAAGCTCAGCTCAGTGATGATTTTGCGATATGTATTTATGCTTCGCTGTACGGTTTCATGTCTTCGTTTTTTGTGTCGACGGTTTTCCGCATTCGTTTTCTTAGAAGCCGAACGAATAAGCCAGTGTTTTGTCGTCGTCGTCGTTCGATAGTTTAATCGCTGTGGGTCCTCTGCAGGTGCGAGAGCCATTGCATCAGAACTGCCATTTACTGGTCGTTTAGAGTGAAGCCAAGGAAACGATGATGTCGCTGCAACTGACGACTGGCGCATTTGCAGCATATATACAGTATATATATACAGTATATATACTGTATATATATATATATATATATATATATATATATATATATATATATTCAGCATTCTGCTCCTTCTGGGCAAGAAAATTCGCCTCAAACCAGCTGCAGACATCCCATGAATTTCACGCTGATAACCTTGACGAGGACGAGGCAGTGTACTGTACATTCTTTCCTCTCTCATTCGTTCCTTCTTTCTTTTCTTTACTCTTTTTCTTTCTTTGCGCTTCTTTTCATCTTCCATTTTCAGTCATCATTCGTTCTTGTTTGTTTCTTTTTCTCTTTCCATTTTTATTCTTCACTTGCACACTTAAGTGCCGTTGTTGAAAAGACAGCGATCCGTCATGCGCTGTACAGATTCTGTCGTCAGCTAAAGCAATTTTTTCAATAATACAGGGTGGCGCAAAATACCGGATTAGTCACATTTAGGTTTGCGTCTAATATAGTCCGGTTTTTTGTGCCACCCTGTATAATCAAAACGCCCTTTTCTGCGTTGACTTCGTTTCATTGATCGGCATTGATTCTGCTGCGCTGCGTAATTAAACGCAATGTCCATATCGGGAATTATTAACTGGCTGCTGATGTGCAAGATGAATCATAATACCAGTTTAGAAGGTTATTATTTTTGAGGTGATGAGGCCTTTTCCCTCTTTTTTGCTCATCAAGTGTTGACTTTTTTTCTTGTCAGGCTTTTTTCCGTTGCAATAAAGAGTATTTCGTTAAATTTCCTATTTTTGATTATTTGCAAAATATGAAATTGTTGACGTCAACTTCTCTTGACCCCCCTCCCCTGTCAACAACTGTCAAACTTTTCGAACCCCTTCCCTCCTATTTTGTTGACGTAATTAATGGACAACCCCAAACGGTTTACACTGGGAAGCATCCCATTCAAAGTGTAATCTGTGTAGAGAAACCGAGCGAAGCGTTCGAGCGTTAAGGACATCGAGAGAGAGTCAACAAATTTCAGTGCTCTTCGGTTTTGTGTGAATAACACGACCACAGTGGTCTTCTTCTAATGCGTCCAATGATCGCTTCGCTGCAACGACGACGACGACGACGGCGGCGGTGCATGCAGAGTTTTGTAGCGCATGGAATTTAGAGTGTATTACTCTCTCTCTTGTTTCTTTCCTGCTATTGGCACTTGTGGGTTAAGACAAACACTGTCAAGAGTTTATTATGTAATACGAAAAGGACTTGTAAAGCACCATGACTACAGTAGGCAGAGACAGAGACAGAGATTGACTGAGAGGAGAAACAGCCATACAAAGACAGACAGACAGACAGAAATATAGAGGCACAGAGAGAAACAGAAAGACAGAGAGACAGAGTCAAAAACTGTGCACATAGTCGTCAATATCCATTGGAATGAATAAAGAGTTGTTTGTGGCGAGTGTCATTGAATCTAACAATCAGAGGCCATCGATTGGTTGTTCAGTGCATTAAAACTGGTCATAAGAGATGTCTGCTCTCCGTGGGTCCTCGACTAGCGGTGGGTTTAACCTCCAAACCCCAAGACAAACAGGGCTACGTCGCATGCAGAGAGCATCCTGTATAGGGCATTTTATGCCAGTGCATAATAATGCCATGCGACAGTAAATGCTGTAAATTCAGAAACTGCTAACCGAAGAGACAGGAGTGTTAATATAATCTGGAGTAGGTTGTAAGCCACGAAAATTACTTCCATTAAACGGCGTCATAAAACAGGATCCAAGCTTTTCAGATAAGCTCAGAATCAACAGCGCCTCCTGTGCCATGGCTGCCCCCCGAGATGCTGCCGCTGCAATTCCGTTATCTTTAGCCAATCGATAACTGATGACTGGTCTATTGGAATTGAACGCTGGAAAATGAACGCTCCAGAAGAAACCGCTAAGGTTGACAACAAAGACATGACTCGTACATGACTGAGCTGCTGTAATCGATTCTATGCCCAAGATGGTGGACAGGCTGACCGGCGACCATGACAACGAGACGCATCGAGGTAACCATGGAGACGGTGCTTCGTGATAGGACGAACAATGACGCGATTATGTCGTTGCCGTTTGTAGAGACTGACACTGAACGGTGTTTGTGCGCAGGTCTTCCGGTCCAGTGGCGCCCCCCGCCGACCGATCTCAGCACCGACCGATATCTCTTCCACGTCGGACCCGGCGGAGTGGGAGGAGGAGGAGGAGGAGGAGGAGGAGAGGGAGTCGTCGGCGGCAGCAGCGCAGTCGGTTCCAGCCAGACGCTTCCCCTCTGCGTCCATCGCAATCTTTCCCATTCGAGCCGCGACCATCGCTCCGCCGCCTGCGCCGCAGCCACCGCCGCCGCCGCGACCCACTGCATCGTCTGGCCGAGAAAGACGGACAAGATCTACACGTGCGACGACGACCACGCGACGCTGCTCCGCGCGGCCGCCGCCGCCGCCGCCGCCGAGGCGAAGGGCCTGCCGCCGTCCTGCAACTCTTCGTACGCGAGGGAGACCTTCTGCGGCAGAAGGCGCGACTCGTCCAAGCGCTCGTATCCAGGTCAGGCGCTCGTCTTAGGAGGAGGAGGAGGAGGAGCGGTGGATAAGGATCGCTGGACTGCTGCTGCTGCTGCTGTGTCCGAAATCCGTCTTCTGGATCTTCTGGAGGAGGGGGGCATTTTCCGCCTACTTCCCGCTGCTCCTCTGGAACGGCCGTGGCGGCGGGCGGAGGATCGATGAATGCGGAGTTCCTGGTCGGCGACTGTGTTCGGGACGACAGAGCTCTTCACCGGAAGCCGATAGGTGGCGCCAGTCAGAGCGGAACATCCGGCGGAGGAGGAGGAGGAGGAGGAGGTCTCTACAGAAGCGGTTGGCAGCAGCAGTCTCCTCATCACCACCATCAACACATTCAGAAGCAGCAGCAGCAGCAGCTTATAGTGAGCGAAGACGGTAGAATTGTAGTGACATCTGGTGGTGGTCGGGATGCGTCGTCTCAGGCTCTACCAGACACTAAGGTCTGAAGTCATCGCTGTCGCTTTTATAAAAAGAAATTGCGCGCGATTCGACTCTTCTATGCATTCACAAACTATAGTTTTCTTCAATTGATAAGGCCTCTACCTTAAAACGGGAATATACAGATGCCCCATCAACACGCCAAATCCAAATCGAGCTTTACATTGGCAACATACATATCTGCAATAAGAGCACAGCAGTACACCATTCGAGTGTTTCTACCATCAAGTGACAAGTGACTTGAATATCTCCTCTGTTGCCCGGAAGCTGACCACAGTTAAACTTCTGTAGCCGTATTTTGTTGGACACATTGCTTGAATGATTGACAGTAATTGGTCGATCATGGCATCCGGAAAACTTGTCTATTCGCCAGAACTGGTTCGACTACTAGTCTACGTACGCCTGTAGGCCTACTGAAGCTCCCAAAACTGATAGCAAACCGTATTAATTAACAAAGCTTTACATTTACGTTAGATGGGAGGTACAGGGCAAACCTTTTCCGTATGCCTATTTCTAGATGATGTCGCGGGCCACATGGAATCCGGTGGCGGGTCGCATGCGGCCCGCGGGCCGTAGTTTGCCCACCTCTGCGTTAGATCTTGCTGAGCGCCTGGCTTTATGGCAATGCTACAAAATGAGTTTTAGAGAAGACTCGAGATATAGGCTATTAGCTTTTCTATTTATAGGCCTATTCCGTGTGTATTCGTCATATCAGTTGCTTTAGATAGTTTTCCAAGGCCATGCATCTGATCGATTCTGCTTTTCCAGCTTCTACTCGTAATGCTGTAAATAATGCAATTGTACCTATTACCTGCCGTGTGCGCTCTTCTGTAACAACGCCGTCGTCTATTTGCTAAGAAAATGTCAGAGCTTAACATTAACAATTATTAAGCGCGTAGCCGTAATCCGTCGAAAGAAAACAGTGTCTCTAAATAGATTTGATCCACAGCGCCAAAGCAATTAGTTGATCATAACATTTATTAATTATTATCGACAGAGAGAGAAAAGGAAATAAATAACTCGATAAAATTGACATCTGAGGCTGTTTTGCAACTTTCGATTCGGAATTAATATATATGAAAAGTCTACGAATTTTAGCTGAGATATAGGACTTTAGTTCTCCTAGCAAAGGGTATTTCACAGTGGCGTCTGCCCCCAGCCCCCAGTGTTGCCCCGCCCCAGAAATTGAGGAAGGACCTGAGTTCGGTTATAACGAAAATTTCCAATTTGACAAACTTTGAATAATCTTTTCGTTGCAATCAAAGATACGTTTTACATTTTATCCAAATGACATCCATTATTCTCCAACCCCCAAGCTCAACATTGAGAAGTTATAACAACATTTAGTGGATTAATCGAGATTGAATTGATTAAAATTGAGGGGAGGTTTATTTGTCCATCGCCTAATATAGAAAACGCTTGAAGTGCTTTTAAGAGACGATCGTGATGCATCGATGCTGATATTCAGTCGACGAGGAATTAAGAATCAACTCAATGTCAGGCCTCATATTGAAAGAGATGGTCTTTCATTCCAATACAATAAGATTTATTACTACTGCTATTACTTATTATTATTATTATTACTACTATTATTATTATTATTATTATTATTATTATTACTACTATTATTAAACTACTACGGGCATAAACTCTTTACTAGAATTTTGATTAAATATTTTTATACCACCGCCACTATGCTTAATACTGCTGAGGCATCTACTGCTGGCACAATGGATATTTATGGCGTCGAGGATTATACCACCACGAATTGGAAGATTGGAACTATTTCGGTCGCATCAATCCACTACTACTGAGGAAGTGACGTCAATGGGGGGATGAATAATGACGTCGGACATAATAATAATAGAATATTAATAATAAGCGTGTTCTTAACTGGAATCTTCGAAACGTTATTGTCGCTGTTAGAATGTTATTAAAATGAAAAGTCGTGCATAAGAAAGACCGATTTATTGAGCAATGCGTAGGAATCCATTCCTGAAATTGTTTTCTATGTTGCCAAATCGTGTTGTTTCGTGATACAATAGAATAATTTCGTTATAACGTATTTAGTGGGTCTGTAAAATCGAGTACGTTACATCAAAGATCAGTACATTATATCCAAATGACACATCATTATTTGCAGTGATTATTATTATTATTATTATTATTATTATTATTATTATTATTATTATTATTATTTTTATGTTGAAAAGTCACTTGTATGAGATGCTGAACAGGTGAATCATTTGATTCTTCTTCTTGAACAACATAATAAATAGAGTTAGCTTTTGCAACGTTATCGTGCGCTGAATTCCATAAAATTTGATTATTATGATATTATTATTATTATTATTATTATTATTACTATTATTATTATTATTATTATTATTATTATTATTATTATTGAACTTCAGCATAAATCTTTAGCAGAATTTTGATTAAATATTTTTATAGCGCCACTATATTATAATATTAATACTCGAGGCATCTGTGTATGGCACAATGGATATTTATGGCGTCGAGGATTATATTTCGAATTGGAAGATTGGAACTATTTCGGTCGCATCAATCCTCTCTGAGAGGAAGTGACGTCAATGGGGGGGATGAACCGGAAATGACGTCGGACATTAAGGGCAGAATAGACCAGTGAGCGTGAATCCAGACTAAGTGCTCGTTTAGTCTCTTGGGCCTATATAGACCGCCTAAATCAGTCGCGGATAAGAAAGACCGATGAACTGAGCAATGCGCTGGAATCCATTATCACAGATGCTGTACGTTGCCAAAATCGTCCCTGCAAAGCACAGCTTAATAATTGTCGATGTACGGACACGGCTGTGTCGACTGCAAAGGCAGTCGCATTATCAGTCATTGTCTGACACATCAGCATTTGCAGTGATCGACTACACCAGACGACGTTTGGATCGAAGCAAAAAGGCCAGTTTCTGGGTGGGTGGGTGGGTGGAGGTAAGGCGAGCGATGGGCTCTTTGGGTCCCAAGAGGGACATTAATAACCTTCGGGTCCACCGGTGTCGTTTTCCCTTCCAACTTCAAACAACGCGACATGAGATATGATGACTCCGTCGTATAACTTTTTGCTTCTCGCTTGGCAATTGACCGATGAAGATAAGAGCAGCATCAGAAATCGTAAACGACGATGCTTTCCTCTGCGACCGTAAAACTGTAGAACCTCCGCCCCTCAGATGCAAGCTAAAAGTCTCAGAAATGAAATAGACGAGATAGGAAAATATCTGAGTCTATTCCATCCCTCACTTACTTAGCGTGCAAAGGGGCAAAGTTGCGGCCCCCGGGCGCCGACCAGATTTTAAAATTGACTCTTTGAATTTTGCTCGATCTAACATTTTTATCGAGTTGGCGAGGAAGGACTATTTGCAGCCACTGGTCCCAGTACATTTCTATCAGGGTGTTTAAAAAATATTATTTTGAAACTAAACTTTAAAAAAAATTATCATGCACCAAGGCCGCGCATGAATTTCGAAGTTTTCCGACGTCATCGTTATTAAAGCATCTACGCTTCTTCGAAGAAGCAAATATGACTGAAACTGGAATGCTTAGAACCCCGTATCAACCATGTTCATATTTTTTGGCCGCTCCGGGGGCTATATAAATTATCCGTTGCAATACACTATTTGACGTTTTCTAGCATCAACATAACCATTCCTTCTTCCTATTCTCCCTCTTCGCTAGTTCTCTCATCCCTGATGTTTTTAGTTTCCTCTTTTCGTCAGGTTGAGTATTTTCAGATCCAGACTTAAGACACATCTCTTTCAATCAGCTTTTCCTCCATAGTCGGTTCCCTCTTAATGATCTCTGGAAATGTCATATTGAAAATCGAAAATTGAAATGTCACTAAGAAAATCACATTCTACAATATCAAGCTACAGTGTATATGTTCTGCGCACACACACGCACACGCACACATGCACACACACACACACACAAACAAACAGGACAGGAGTGAGACAGAGACAGAGACGAAGACAGAAAGAAACAGAGAATAGAGAGCACGGAGAGAGAGAGAGAGAGAGAGAGAGAGAGAGAGAGAGAGAGAGAGAGAGAGAGAGAGAGATGCCGTTCCGTGAGAGTGTCATTACCGACGTCTATAGTTTATTGTTTATTAGTTTATCTTTCGTCAGCGGTTATTGCCAAGACGCTGTTTTTCTCTTTCTCTTCGAAAGACAAAGTGTCATCTGAGACACATCGATAAGCACAACTAGGCCCTCCCTCTACAACCCCACCCCCCCCACCCCACTTCACTCCTCTACTCCTCCCCAATGGGTCTGTGAAGGACATCGTGGTCGACGGCCAAGACTCCGAGGTCGGAGTATTCCGTGAACCGTTCGTTGTTCAGTTATTATTTTCTTAAGTCAAATGAACGTTGAACCCCGGGGCAAATGGTGCTTGTAGCGCGCCTATTAATTTCGCAGCCTTGTCGAGAGATTTGACCTAAGAGAAATCTGCTAGGAGAGGACAAAATGGAAAAGTCTGCTAAGTCACATACTCTGCAAAATATGTCGACGACTATTTTCACTAAGTTTCACAAATTAAGAGAACAATATATGAATCTCCATTTAGTCATCCGTTAGCTTCTGTGCAGAGGTATTAATCTTGGCGTGAAATAGTTAACTGTTGCAAAGCTTGATTGTGACATTAATTGTAAACAGTTAA
This sequence comes from Metaphire vulgaris, assembly GCA_018105865.1. Lineage (NCBI taxonomy): Eukaryota > Metazoa > Annelida > Clitellata > Crassiclitellata > Megascolecidae > Metaphire > Metaphire vulgaris. The sequence goes on from CM030847.1 coordinate 465,567, forward strand.
TCTTTCCAATGTATAGTTCTTTTGCAAAAAAACACACGCGCATATATATATACATATATGTATATTTATGTATATTTATGTGTATGTATATGTATATACAGTACGTATTTAATGCACTTGTCCTTATAGGCTAAGAGGCAAATTGCATTTCTCTGTGTTTGCGACCGTCGTTTGCTGTAAAGAAACGACTCCAGTTCGAATCCTAAACTAATGCTTTTGCAAACATTTCAAAATAAAAGACATCAATTCATTTTTCCTTCCAAATAATTACGACGTTATCGATCATTTATATAATGTACGCATATAAAGAAAATGGCGCTATACAAATGCTCGTTTTTCAAGCGTTTCTGTTTTCCTATATTCTTTCGAAAGAACAAACTGCTTTTCATAAATTTTCTTCTTTTGCTGTGAAACGCCAGTTGGCCGCTGGCCATATTTCGCCGGGTGATTTTGACGACGGCAATATCATGGCGAGGGCGAACAAAGCCACCGCCCCCCTCCGTCCGCCACAGTGAACGGCCTGACGACCGCCGCCCGCCAGATGGAGCCGTCGTCGTCGCTGCTGCTGCTGCTGCGGCTGGTGAGGATGCTTGGAAAGTCGATTGATATGTCCGTCACATTGAAACCCAGCTCACGCCCGCATCGGTTATTGTCCGATCAACGAATTTCGGGCGACGCCAGCCGAGTACATCAGAGGATGCGCCATCGGTCTTTAATTCATATGCCACGACGGCGGCGGCGGCGACGGCGACGGCGACGGCGGCGACGGCGGCGACGGCGGCGGCGGCGGCGACGGCATACCGAGCGAGAGGCCAACGTGTTCCAACTCCGAGCTCTTCACCATGAAAATTAAAGAGACTTCTACTGACAACAAATGTACATGTAGGCCTAAAGGTCTATACTTTGTATTATGCACATATTACAAGCAACAACAACAACTACTACTAACAACAACAACAACACTGCAACAACAACAACTACTACTACTACTACTACTACTACTACTACTACTACTACTAATAATAATAATAATGTAGCCTACTACTGCTACTGCTACTACTACTACTACTACTACTACTACTACTGGCCTGCTGCTACTACTACTACTACCACTAACTAATGCTAATAATAATAATAATAATGTGTGGCCTAATAACTAACTTTACTGCTAACTCACTACTGCTGCTACTAATAATAAATAATGTGTGCCTACTACTACTACTAATAATAATAATAGCAATACCTGCTAACATTACTGTTACTACACCACTGCTACTGCACTGCCACTAACTGCCACCACTGCACTACCACCACCACCACCACCACCTGCCACTGCTACTGCTGGCCTGCTGCTGCTGCTGCTGCTGCTGCTGCTGCTGCTGCTGCTGCTGCTGCCACTGCCACTGCTGTGTGTGTGTGCCTGCTGCCACTGCTGCACTAAATACTGCTGCTGTTGCTGTTGCCACTGCTGCTGCTGCTGCCACCACCACCACCTGCTGCACCACTGCTGCACCACCACTGCTGCTGCTGCTGCTGCTGCACCTGCACCTGTGTGTGTGTGTGGCCTGCCACTGCTGCTGCTGCTGCCACTGCCACTGCTGCTGCTGCTGCTGCTGCTGCCACTGCTGCTGCTGCCACTGCTGCTGCTACTGCTGTGTGTAATGTGTGTGTGTGGCTGCTGCTGCAGCTACTGCTGCTGCTGCTACTAACTACTGCTGCTACTGCTACTACTGCTAATGTGTGTGTAATGTGTGTGTGGCCACCACCACTACTACTGCTAATAATGTAACAATGCCCACTGCTGCTGCTACTGCCACTGCTACTGCCACCACCACCACCACTACTGCCACCACCACTACTACTGCTGCACCACCACCACTCACTACCACCACTCACCACTGCTGCTGCTGCTGCTGCTGCTGCTGCTGCCACTGCCACTAATAATGTGTGTGTGTGTGTGCCTGCTACCACTACTACTACTACTATGTGTGTGGCCTACCACTACTACTATTACTGTTACTACTACTACTACTACTACTACTACTACTACCACTACTACTACTACTACCACTACTACTACTACTACTACTACTACTACTACTACTACTACTACTACTACTACATACATACATGCATGCATACGTGCATGCATGGGCTTGATATGTTTGTTGCCATGAGATTCCAATGCGTTGAATCCTGAAATCTTGCGAATCGAGATCGATGACTTGCCTTTCGATTGATTTGGCTACAGGAACGTCCATCGCGAAAATCGATTACTCTTCTGTGAGAAGCCCGAGCAGAAAGAAGAGGAGGAAGAGGAGGAAGAGGAGGAGGAGAGGTGGTGACCAGGATTTTATCGCTAAATAAATTGTCGGCTCAATTATTTATTTGGTCCAAGTGGACGATTTGTTAGTCTCAATTCAATTTCGAATCGTCAGCGGAACAATGTTCTGTAGCATCGAGAAGACGAACTCGTCTGTGGACTGTGCAGGCGTACAGGCTACACTCCGCTACAGTGGAACCCGGTTAAGACGAATGTCTTGGGGTTTAGGTCCACGCTAATCGAAGTTCCTTGCGGTAACTGATTTCGTAGTAACTGGAATTTACTGTTTTTAGTAAACACGAATTGTGCATATATACATGTATCATCATCATCATCATCATCATCATCATCATCATCATCAGCAGCAGCAGCAGCAGCAGCAGCAGCAGCAGCAGCAGCAGCAGCTTCCTCCTCTCGTTCTTTTAATTCTGCTTCGTCTTCCATTTGTCTTAGTTACGGAGGATGTTCGCTGGAAATGACTTTCAAGTCGCTTTATTGAAGTTTCTATTTTGACCTTCGCGATCGGGGAGCTGCGACCGGTTTCTCTCTGCGTCCCTCTTTCCTTAAACACCCGAAGGGCGTGACTTCATTTTGCGGGTTCATAGAACCATCATTTATCTTTCTCCGTCCCTTTCCCCCTTTCTTCTGCTGCGCCTCCACCCCATGGCCGTGTCAGTCGATATTCCGTCGGAATTTCGATCGGTGATCGATATTTTTATCCAATCAGTCTGAGAGAGAGAGAGAGAGAGAGAGAGAGAGAGAGAGAGAGTCGGTAGAAGTGGGATTATGTATCTGGCAATTCGCAGATGAGCCTTCAATGGCGGGCGGCGAAACATATTGAACCGTGGGCGGGTCCTGGGTCTCCTCCTCCTTCACGGCTTTCCATCAAACGACGACGACGACGACAACGACGGCGGCGACGCTCAATAAAATGGCGCTGATGTTTCACGCAGCTTTTCCCTTTCTCGTCGTTTCAAGGTTCGACGCGTGGCGAATTCGCGGATAAATTGCTAATAGTAAAAAACGGTTCGGGGGTTAATGGCGTACATCGGGCCTGGGCGGCTGCACCATGGGGTCTCGTTTCTCCCCTCGTAAACGCAGAAGCATATAGTATGTGTGAAATCGGTTCAGTCGGTCCACGTGACCAGAAAACGTACTCGACGAACTTTGTCGTGGTTTGAATCAGGTCAACAAGATATATGCCTCGTTTTGCGTCCGCATGTGTGTGTGTGTGTGTGTGTGTGTTTGAAGATGAACCGTGTACATGGCGTATATATATATATATATATATATATATATATATATATATATATATATATATAGCGATGCGCCTGAAAATTTGATTTGTTGCCCGACTCTTTTACTTCCGGTGCAAAGGCGGCAGCTTCCGGCTGGGTCGTTCTCTTCGACGTCGCTTTATTTGAAACAGTGTTGCCGCTATCGTCTGAGACTCTATTACAGTTCACAACCGTTGACTGATTAATCTGCTTAAGAAGCACATTGTGGTCACGTGACGCCGACTCTTCCCATCCCATTATCTTGCGCCCGTTCTGCAGCTTCTTCTTCTGTGGCGTTTTAATTAATAATCTGCGCTGCTGCTTCCAGGGTCACCGATGACGACGAATAAAACCTCAATTCAAGCTCTCTCTCCCTCTCTCTCTCTCTCTCTCTCTCTCTCTCTCTCTCTCTCTCTCTCTCTCTCTCTCTCTCTCTCTCTCTCTCTCTCTCTCTCTCTCTCTCTCTCTCTCTCTCTCTCTCTCAGAGCCTCTCCGACACGACCAAAGACGATTGATGACGAAGAGACATCAGCACGCAGCTACGTCACCAGCCAAAGACGATGACTCCATCTCGACGGCGCTGCTCCGTAATCGATGGAGAAATATTCCACGATCGCTCGCGCGCGGCGCCCGTTTAGACTTCGATCGGTGCCAAAGATCGATCGATCGTCTGTAATTAATAAACGCTGTCAAAGATCAACGATCGCCGTTCGATTCCATCGTCACCACAGGCAACGACAGTGGCGGCTCTAGGATTTGGCAAGTGGGGGGGGGCGTTGGGGTGGCAACTTCTAACCATGGGGCCAACCATTTGTTGTTTAATGTATGCAGCATTAAGTATAGAGTCCCAACAGGGGGCACTGGGGGGGGGGCAGACACTCAATAGCGGGCACGGGTCCCCATGGCCCCCCGGTGGAACCGCCACTGGGCAACGACAATAGAAGAAAAGAATTATATATGTGTAGGTTGGTGAGCTCTCTGATGATCAGAAAGGCCGAGTCGGGGGTGGCGCAATGACGCTGGGGCAGCCGTCGAGAGAAATTCCGGGTCCCTGGACAGAGCAGTCTCGGGTCGGGTCCCTATAGAAAGTTAGAGTTTAAGTGGTGACGACCTTTTTCTGCTCGTCTGACTTTTCAGTACCGTCTTATCCAATTCATTCCATCCTCTGGTCACTCCAAAGTTACAAAGAAGTGTTCTTTGTGTCTCCAAACCGTTTCTTTAGCAGTTTCATGGCATGTCATCGGTTTCCGTCATGCTCTTTCGTTGTAAAAATAATTCCCAGGCCTGCGATGGAAAATTGTTTCAAAACGAAATGTTGATTCTTATGTAAATTTGGCAGCTGAAATCAGGAAAAATAAGTAAAAAATTCCATCACCCACCGGTTTCACCTAAAACCAATATTTGTTCTATTAAATGAAGAATTTCCTGCACCCGGCTTAATTGGTGAAACCCAAAAACCCTAAAAACCCTAAAAGCTAAAAACCCTAAAAACCTAAAAACCCTAAAAACACAAAAAACCTAAAAACCCTAAAAACCAAAACACTCTAAAAACCCTAAAACCCAAAAACCCTAAAAGCTAAAAACCCTTAAACCCTAAAAACCCTAAAAACCCAAAAACCCAAAACCCTAAAAACCCTAAAAACCCCTAAAACCATGAAAACCCAAAACCCCTAAAAACCCTAAAAACCTAAAAATCCTAAAAACCCAAAAAAACTAAAAACCCTAAAAACCTAAACACTCTAAAAACCCTAAAAACATAAAAACCCTAAAAACCCTAAAACCTAAAAACCCTAAAAACCGAAAAAACCCAAAAACCCTAAAAACATAAAAACTCTAATACCTAAACACTCTAAAACCCCTAAAAACCCAAAAACCCTAAAACCCTAAAAGCTAAAAACCCTTAAGACCTTAAAACCTAAAACCCCTAAAACCCTAAAAACCCTAAAAACCTAAAAACCCTAAAACCATAAAAACCCAAAAACCCTTAAAGCTAAAACCCCTAAAAACCTAAAAACCAGGATCAAGTACATACGCTTATACTGCTAATGTATATGCTAATGTTTTAGCTTATCGTATCAATTTCATTTCGTGTTTTACTAAAAATTCTCACGTGATGGAGGAAAACGGTTTTCATTTATGAAATTAGCACATTAAACTACATACAATTCAGCCTTTGAAATTAAAACAATTTTCAAAAAGGTAAAAATGCAGGCCTGTACATGTAATCTGTCAGTCTACAGTCTACAGCAGCCGGTGCGTTGCCTGAATCTATGGACCTCATAATTATATTCTCGGCTGTTTACCCCGTAGCATTTCGTATCTTCTATCATGCAATATATCTTATCTTCTATTCTACTTGTTCTAATGAATATGTCTTCTTTTATCTTCTGTGGAGACAGTCAAAGTCCCTTAAATCCCAATTTCTTTGTCCGAATCCTTCGTTGCATGCATGGCGTATGTTGGTCGTGCAGTGTGGGAAGTTTTCGTGGTCCTTTGAGGATATAGATAAACTCTATGGGGGCCCATAAAACATCGCAAATTTTGCTGTTTTAGGAAGTTGTCGCAACATAATATATACACTTTGCAGTTTTATGTCTTTACGGAAGTTTACGGGGGACCGCCGCTTAATAATTAATAATGCTAAGCAGGCAGCAATTTTCAGGGTTCCATTTTGTTGCTCATGTATGAATAGATGCGCATACGCATGTGTGTGTTCATATTTATTTATATACTGTACATGTATATGTATATTGCGCTGCATAATGTCCGCTGCACAATAATTTTGCAATGCATACTCGGTTTCCTATAAATGCATTCCAGTCCATGATACCTTACAGCGTTTATGGACATCCTTCATTTTCCTCCAGAACTTTCCTCTCTCCGTGCGTCTTCCCCACCCTCTCATCGCATCCGTCAAAGCCACCGACATGTCCTTTCTCCTCCTCTAGCGGTCGTAGACTTAGACAACGACGCTACCCTCGCCTCTGCCTTGTAGCGAATAATCTAGATTCTAGAATCTAGAATCTAGAACATGGCGACGCAGTATTCTGCAGTAAATCATCTCCCAATGAAACCTCCGCTCTCCTCTATTACTTTTCGTCGTCTAGAACAGCAGAAGCGAGATAGCTTAGCCTGGCCCTGTGTAACGTCTAATCAAAACAACGCATGCGGTCAGAGACGCTGCTGCTGCTGCTGCTGCTGCTGCTGCTCCATTGTCTTCGCCACCGAGCAAAACCAGTCGAGTGTAACTAAAGAACGGATTGAAAGGCTATCTCGGAAAACTAGGTTATTGAATGCGGAGAGTTACAACAGTGGTTTTCACACAGGCTTACTTAGCCTCCTAAACCACTCTAAATCACATTATTATTATTATTATTATTATTATTATTATTATTATTATTATTATTATTATTATTATTATTATTATTATTATTATTATTATTATTATTATTATTATTATTATTATTATTATTATTATTATTATTATTATTAGCGATTATCCCATCTTCCTATTCCAATTGCATATTCTATCTTAAATTTGATTTCGGAGACGTTATAACCCCCGTTATTCCATGATGCTAATAGTGCATAGAATTTGTGCTGCAAATTCTACCGCATTTTTGAAACTTATTTCGTCCTGTTGGAGATCGATTTAAAGTACCATATTAAGCCACTATCTTTAGCATTCATCACTACATCGATATCAATCACTATTGTAAACTTAGGCCATCGTCTTCTGTATTTAGAGCGCCTCCAACATGACAACCCTCGTTATTCCATAATGCTAATAATGCATAGGATTTGTGCAAATTCAACCGCATTTTTGAAACTTATTTTGTCCTGTTGGAGATCGATTTAAAGTATCATATTGAGCGACAATCCGTTTAGACGGTCATCTTCCATTGAAGATGCATTTTTGGTGGGCCGGTGGGAGATGCATCCCCAATCATCCCCAACGTGGAACCTCCTCTGGCTTCATCGTTTATTGTTTGACCGAAGTAAACTTCAAAGCCAAAACCGCTTCCAGAAGACTTCATCGCCGCCAGTCATTAGGAAACGTCATTACCTTAACCCTTAAAACACCGGGACCGAGTATACTCGGCTACATTGCATATAGTTGCAAAGTATCTGGTACATTAAGGGTTAAAATAAGAATCAATAGACCGTATATACGCTGTGCCCGTTAAATAATGGATGCATTGTTTCGTTCACCTTTGCACCGCCCAATGCCTCACCAATCCAGCTTATTTGTATTTGCCTGTCCCCACTGATTGCCCTGTCGGCGATCTACGGCTTAGGCTAAGCTCTGGTTAGTTAAATTTCCAGGAAACGATAAACAACTCCGCCACGGCAATGGCGTGTGCGTGCGTGCGTGTGTGTGTCCGAAGGGAGATGTTCTCTTCTGGAATGCCGTTAAGTGGTTGCCATGTGCATGACAGAGCTAGCCAGTCCACGCACTTCCTTGCCCATCGTCTCTCTAATCCCCTTCAGTCGTCGTCGTTGCGGCCTCCTCCGTCCATTGACGCGTCGCTTCGATGGTCCGCGTACGTCATAATTCGCCGCTGTCGCGTTGATCCGCGTCCGTGTGAACTGCGGCCTTCGCAGTCTGTGACGGGCATCGCCCGCCGGTCGGGTCGGTCGAAGCTGCCCGAGCGCGGCGGAGCTTATAGCTATACTGCCAGTCCTTCCTACTTCGTGGCTGCAGCGTCTGATGAAAAGTTGATGTCATAATCCAGCTGCTGTTGCCGAGCGAAAGTGCACTGAATCGACTGATGTCTGCCGCAGCAGCAGCAGCAGCAGCAGCAGCAGCAGCAGCAGCAGCAGCAGCAGCAACTGTCATCGATGCAGCGACGCGCGAAATTAAATGGTTACCGGGCAAAACTCAAAGGCAACGACGACCGATATGATGACGCTGATAATGACGACTTCGACGACGACGACGACGACGACGACGACAGCAGCTGATGATGAATTCTGCACCGAATTGTCTCTCTATTCTACACTTCTTCAAATCACCCAAATCGTCAAGCAGAAAATTAAATAACATATGAAGACTACCTTACCAAACACAGTAAAACTTCGTTAAAGCAACTTTGACTATAGCAACATATTGATATAATATTATGATATGAAGTTTATTTTTATTCAACTCAACTGAAGAAAGCTGTTTAAAATACAAGTATAAAACACAATAAAAGAATATTATAAATTCTTAAATAACAAAATCCAATGAATAATGCATAAAAGAAAACAAAGTAAAGGCCTACATTTTTATCAAAAGTAGGCCCTAATGGATACGAATTAGGCTCATATTCCTGTAATCCTGGATTATTTAGATGTCAAAATAAAGAAATCATTACTCGCTATTTGTTGGGTTGGGTTGAATAAAGATACCAACAGGGAATGAAATTCAGAATTGTCTATGGGTCGGTTTTCCAAACCCAACCCAACCAACCAACTTCCCAACTAGGGATACCAGATCAGTTGGAAAGAAGTTAAGGACACACTAAAGTGAAAACACGTTTGTTTGTCAGACTTTTCAGTAGGCCTACGCTAAAGAAGCACAAAAAACTAGTGATGCCTTTTTCTCTTGTCGGACTTTTTGGAACGTTGAACCTACAGATGAAAAATAGTACAAAAAAGTGATGTGATGACATGTTGATGACTGGGGGTTCCACCATTTTGATGACGTATTTTTGATAATGTTTTAAAAATCTACCATACTGCAAAATTGCAAATGACGTGTTTTTTTGCTTTGTCAGTTTAAATTTCAGTGGGAACGATAACGCTGTTTAACCTTTTTTTATAAATTATGGATATCAATAATATACAGATGCAAATGACTGTTTTTTTTGATGGGTTGTCAAACCTTTGCTGGCAATTGAGGTTTATTAACATTTAGTGGACAAAACACTTTAAGAATTACCTTTTCCCGCTCTCATTTCTTTTTTCCTTAACTTTGCATCCCCACTAACTTCCTATAAAATTTTTTCATCTCTCACCAAGAATTCCTGGAACCTCCAATGGTGATGGCCTTTTTTGCTTGTCGGACATTTTACTGTGACTTCATGACGTCAAAGATGCAATTAAGCATAACGAACTAGTGATGACCTTTCTAAGCAATCAATTATATCCACCAATGACAAATCCTTTTGATCTAGCGTAATGTCTCAAATCGGTGATCATGGAGGGCGCCACAAGCCAAATATTGGGTGGGCCAACATGGCCTGTTTGAAATTGAACAAAGCAAGGACTAGTGCTACAGTAGGCTATAGATATTCAAAAATTCAGAAGAGTGATGAAACGAATTAAAACCACATATTCTTGTGTCCCCATCTTTGCTGTGTCAAACCGTACTAGAATTGTCAATATATTCTGTCTCAATTTTTTTCTAGAGCTTTCGAAATGCCACAAAAAATAATGAGCCATTTGAAACGACACTATACAAAGTCTTTCAGAAATCTATTCTATGTCAAATGTCTAAAAAATAAATCGAGAGATAGGATGGCGCTTAAGAGAGGTGGTGTCTTCTATTACAATTTACAGGTTTTATAGACCACAAAAATATTATAAAATTGATACCCTGTTTGAAATTGGACAATGCTAGTGCTACAGTAGGGTGAGTAGGCTATAGATATGCAAAAATTCAGAAGAGTGATGAAACGAATTAAAAGACGGTGATCGCTATTTTAAACGAAATTTAAGGACATTTTGTATCCTTATTAAGAACAAACTCCCTTAAGGACGGAGCCACGGAATTTAAGGACTGTCATTATAATTTAAGGACGTCTGGTAACCCTAGATTAAGCAGCTACTAATGTACTTCCTATAGAGCGCTTTATAAATTTACGAGATTTTACTTACTTACTTACTTAGGTTGGTGCATCTTCGTCTAATATAATCTTTACTATAGCTTCTGGTTCCTTGTTTTTCAGATTCATATTGGAATGCGACGTTGCACCGTGCTCTTAGAACAGGGAACCTGATAAGTAAAGCGGCAAATTCTGAATAATTTGACAAATAGGTCATTTTTATTAGAATACAATTTGACGAATTCATAAATGCTATTAATTTTTCAATAGGTATTGGAGAATCTCGCTGTTTTCGTAACATTGATAGTTTTATACGTTGAGATTGATTTTTAAAATAAATTGAAGATTGTGTTACGTTATGTAGCGCCTTTTAAGAGCTCCCACTTTAGCGCAGAGGCGCTGTGATGCGGATAAAAAAGCGTGTTGTGAATTAGAGAAAGGTGGAAGGGATTGTTTGAGCTTTTGCTGTTCCTGAGGTGGACAGAATAGGATTTATAACAATAACAAAAACAATGATAAAGTAGTAGTAGTATTGGTAGTAATAGTAGTAGTGGTACTTGGATTTAGAATGGTTTCTTAGAAGCTGTTCTCTGTAAGAACTGCTATAAAGCCCCTCCCAAGCTCTCAAGGCTCTTACGGCGGCGCTGATCTCCGTTTCATGGCCCTCAGCCAGGCGACTGGTGCAGATTACATGGTACGGGGCCAGTGTTCTTATGCAATGCGCCTGTTTACTTCTCGGGTTAATCCGCTACTCAGTTGCCATCTGGCGAATGAAGGATGAGTCGACCTTAGGGCTCCTGCAAGTCTTGAACCTGTGACCTTCTGCTCTGTTGTCCAACGTTGTTATTGCTCTGCTAGCTTCCTGCCCTGCATTAAATTGGCCAACAGAGCTGATGCTTGCACTGGTAATCTTGAGGTCATAGGTTCAATTTGCATTAGAGGCTAGATGTTTTAGTACAAAGAACTACTATACTTTGTGCTAAATCTGCATCGATACAAATGGAATCCAGATTTAGAAACATGAAATTCATAATTAAGTTATAGTCGAAAATGCAGAAGTGGATTGATCTACTGATCAGTTATGTTTTTTGATGCGTTGGCGTTGAGATTTGACTTGAACAATGATTTTGCATTCAGGCCAGTGCTTCATTATTGTGGCACTATATACGTATTTTGATTTGATTTTATGGTTGAATTACCTGCTGGTTTCTTCCCACGATGTGTTATAAAATTGATAGTTTGATTTTTTATTGTTTTTATCAACTTTAGTTAATGGGCCAAATCTGAAATCTGTTTTCTTTGTCCAACAGACAATTCATTGCTTCTTATATGATGAAGGCTGCAATTTTATTCAGTAATATCTGCATTTTGGGTGATAATTGGTTATTATTTTATTGACTTCAGCTGAAAATGAGGGTAAAGAAGCTCCAAGTTTCTGCACTCGATGACATCCACGGACTTTTTGCACGTCTAAAGATGCACAAGCTAATGCTGACATCAGAGGCCAACAGAGACTTTCTGTACGTTGTTCTTATGCAGATTGGGCCTGCTGCCGGACAGAAAATTGTAAAAAAGCGTAAGACCACATATTCTGTGATATTTTATTTTTGCTTATTTTAATATATGGTTGCTGAAGATTTGTAATCAACCATGGCAGAACTTAGCTTTCTTGGAAATTCACTTTTGTTGGATTATCATGAGTTTGAGATTTTTTCATTCTGAGTATGTGTCCGGTCCATTTCATTCTTATCTTCCTGATTACTTCAATGATACTCAGTTGCAGTGTTCTCTCTATAACTTCTTCATTTGTTACATGCTCTCTGTATCCAATCCTTAGTATCCTTCTAAGCCATTTATTTTCTGTTGCTATTATCATTTTTTCTCTAATTCCTTTTTGTGGTCCAAGATTCAAAATGGAAGTAGAAATAAGAAGCTCAAAACAAATTTTCAACTACAAACCAGAGGGGAGAAGATCTAAAGGAAGACTGAAAAGACGATGGGTGGACGGGTTGGAAGAGGATCTGAACATGACAGGGATGAATCTAAACAGAAAAACTTACGGAAGACACCGAATGGTAAATGACCATGGAAGAAATAGCAAACAAAAGAGAACTTTGGAGAGATGTCATGGAAAAGTTGATAGATGGACACATCTAGAGGACAAAAACCTGACCTGACCTGAATGGGAAACTTGGAAATTTTAACCAAAACAGTTTTAATTTTGAATAAAGGTGTTGTTAACCACAAGGATATAAACCAAGAACTCATAATGGTCGTGACTCATGAGCCAGATTCTTTGACTCTGTATTGAAAAATTGGCTCATCAAACACATCTTTGAAGTCTTGTTGCTCATTTTTATGCTTATATATGAAGGATGGGAAGTTGATTTGTATTCATGTTTTGTTTTACAGTTGTTGAGAAAGGTGAGTTGAATTGGTCGAATGAACAGTTTGAGGTTGAAGCCATCTTGGACCATGCAGTGGAAGAGGTATGACATTTGAAAAATTTAGATTAAGATTAAGTTTTTCATTTGTTTAAATGGAATGTGACTTCCATCTTATGCTGTCAAGTTTAGCATGCACAGGACATTCATTGTTGACATAATAATATAAGAAATATCAAATGTCATGAACAAATTGTGTGATGCGTTGTTATGCCTGCTTGGAGCATGAAGATCCTGCAAACAAGACAAGGCACTCTTTTATCAATGCAAGCAACAATGGAGCACAAATTTAATGTTTAAATGCATTCTGAAGTGTTTGAATCTGCATCCAGTTGACTAAATACAGTGACTAAGTTGCAGAAATATTATACATGTGCAATGAAAGACACACCACGTTTGCTAAAACTAGTGCCAGTGCTCGATGATACATTTATAATGCATGCCTATATTCTTTTGAGTTTGGAACTCTCTATATTCTGGACCAGTGAAATGTGTGTTTAATGAACAAGTGATCTGCTGGATATCTGGACATAGGTAATTGTATAATTGTAACTAAAGTAAAGTAAACATTTTGAGTTACCGGTATTATATTACTGGTACTGCTTTCTTTATCATCTGACTGCAACAGCTTTGGTTACAAGAGGCTGAAAGAAAATTTAGCTGAAAAGAGACTTAAGCTATGAAGCTACAAAAGAACCTGCATTGCCTGCAGATATCGTGATGCACCAGCAGTGCCCTTCTGTATTGTTTAAACATTCAGATTTAGAGATCATTTCAGTTTTAAATTGATTTCTGTGCGATGCCCTGTAGTGAGTTAACTTTAATATTCCTTCTGTTTTAAATGCAGGAAAATAACTTCTACCTGATCAAATGGAAGGGGTGGTCACATGACTATAACACTTGGGAACCAGAATCAAATCTACACTGCTCGGATTTGTTGAGGAACTTTCATTTGTCGATCAGAAGCGACGTAAATACCCGATCTAAGAAACGACCTGTGGATTTTCAGGAAAACGAACCAGTGACCAAGCGGAAAAAAGTGGACGAGTTGATCAATCGCATATTTTGCTATAATAACAGTTTCAATGCGCTTGATTTACTTGATGCATGTAACAATCGTCGAATGCATACGAGGCCTGCGTCTTTGAGAATTTCAAATACGTTTGGAGCGGTTGTTAATAAACGCACGAAGGCGTACAGGGAGATGAAAGCGGAGGTGCAGAAGGCTTTGAAGGCATGGGAGAAGGAGTTGAATGAAATCAGCACTGATCCGGCCAAGATCTGCGTTGAGAACGACGTGGATCTGGAGGGACCGCCGCAGAACTTTCGTTACATCAACGACTATTTGCCGGGACAGGATGTTACGTTTGATACGATGCCGGTTTTCGGCTGTGAGTGTAAAGATTGTTATGTTGAGAAAAGGTCCTGCTGTTCTGCGGGCGCTGGTTACTGCTTTGCCTACAAGTCAAATGGTTGTCTGTCGTTGCGACGCGGCTTTCCAATATACGAGTGCAACAAATTGTGTCCGTGCGACGAGACTTGTCGAAATCGCGTTGTGCAGCGAGGAAGAAAGTTTAGAGTGTGCATCTTTCGAACAAGTAATGGACGTGGCTGGGGCGTGAAGACAGTGCAGAAAATCAAGAAAGGATCATTTGTAATGGAATATGTTGGAGAAGTATGTCTGCTGGCTTATTATACGAATGATCTCTTATAACTATCTTGATTATTACTTGTTATGAAACTTCTGGTGGCATTTTGATATATCTCTCAAAAGAATTGTCAAGATCAGCATCTTATACACAAATTAGCTTTCTTTCTATCTGGTATTAATGGATACTAAATGTTTGGAGTGGCGTTGATCAGGCTTGTGATATCATCACAGTGGCATAATGGGAGTGGGAGGGAGGGAGGGAGGAGGGAGAGAGGAGAGAATCTCATGCAACATTAAGATTTGAGTTGTGTTGTCTTTTGGAATGGATGTGCTCAATGACCTCATTACTCGATAGAATGGATAATCATTAGTCAATCGGAGTTCTAATTGGTGTGCTGTTCAATTTTAACTTTTGTAGAACGCATTTGAAGTGAACGCTTTATGCTCATTAATTAGACTGCAGACTTGTGAATTTTTTAATTATGATATTAGTGGTGTATCTGTCTATCGCATCACATTTTTTTCTCGGCTTCTTTTCTGCCAATGACCATTGTCATTGTCATTGACCATTGCCACCATCAGATCCAACCATGTTCTTGAATATTGCATGTTTCAAGTGACTTACTTTTTCATTCAGACTTTAGAAACATTAGCTTTGGCTTGTTATGTACGCTGTAAGCGATTGCAGGAATTTAATTTTGCATTATTGACGTGTTGTATTTAGATAATTACAAACGAAGAAGCAGAGCGACGAGGGAAGAATTATGATGCAGAAGGAATGACTTATCTCTTTGATCTCGATTACCAAGATCCTGACAGTCATTTCACCGTGGATGCCAAGAAATATGGCAACGTCAGCCATTTTGTCAATCATTCAGTGAGTATGGAAAGTTTGAACTTAATTTTTTTAATGGACTATTTGTTGGATGTTTTGAGTCATTGTTTCAATATATTCTAATATTCAGTTTGATTGAATGTTTTCTGCTTTTATTGTATTAATTTTAACCAATGATAAATAACTGCGTAATATTTATCAGTTCGTCATTTCTCTTCTCTGCTTCTTCTTTTATCATATACACCAAATTGACCACGACTGTTTTAACTTTGTCAACATGTAAAGTACAGATCTGTTGAGCAATATATGGTCATGTGATGAACGATCCTATGATATTCATCCTTAAAAATGGAAATGGGTGTATTTTGAACAAATGACTGCTTATTTCTGTAATTTGATGCTGGAATTTTGTGTCATGGAGATAGATAAGCCAAGTTCTTTAGTGTGGTATTTGCTTCTATGCGTCATAATAAATGATCTAGTCTAAGCGTTTCCTTCTACCTTTATTTCTGATAAGCAGTTATTGTCATCCATCATCTGATGATTACTTGTGATCTGTTGGCATTCTCTGCGACTTTGCTGAACTTTTTTCCTACTCTGGCGGTCTCTTTGCTTTGTCTGTGTTCAATCAAAGCGTTTGTTTAGGCAGTAATTCTTCTTTAAGCTTTTTGTGAATTTCACAGGCCAATTAAAAAGAGTATTTGGGATAAAGCCTATTTATATGAGTCAAATAGATGGCAGTCTGTCATGATTTTAATGTTAATAGCACTTCTTGTAATTTCTTTGAATGTGTTCTGTATAAGCAAACAGTTTTCAGTTTATCTCTCATTTAAGTTTTGCCTGTACCTGTTTGCAGCATCGACATTCCATTTACTGGTAATGCTGACATTTGCCGTAAGTTATTCGACGCATAATTTGGCATGTTTTTGTTTCAGTGTGAGCCGAATTTGGCGGTATATGGAGTTTGGATAAACAACCTGGATCCACGTCTGCCTCGCATTGCCTTATTTGCTTCGAGAGACATTGCACGTGACGAGGAGTTGACGTTTGACTACCTAATGACAGGTGATCTTGATGATTTTAATCAACTTTAAATTTCATTATAACTAGATTTTTTAAAGTCTGGATATAATGATGCAGTGGTAGACTTAGACATTGAAAGACCAGTTTGAATTTAAGCCACTCTTTGAATATTCAGAATCTAGAAATTATTATTTGTGCCCGCCTTCAATAGAACCTTACCTCGTACAAACTTCTCTTGCAATTTACACTTAATGGGGTTCCACTGTAGTCAGTGGTCTTGGAGAAATAATTTCTTAAATTGACTTTAGAATGTTGAATTTATATGGCTAGAATGCTTGCTAGGTGTGTTGATAGCTTTCTGTAGAATGTCTTGCTTTGTTCTTTTGGAAACTGAAGTGATTGTTGATTTGCTTTGATCCAAATGATTAGGAGGATCATTAGGTTCTTCGGTTGTAATTAGTGACTTGTGGCCTGTGATGTTGACTTGAGCCAATCAATGTGGATTGGCTGAATTGGGAGTAATAACTTGTATATTTGTATTTTCTAAGTCATGTTCTTGTTTTCCACACTAATGCAACTACCATTTTTCTACTGAAATTGAACTGTGACCAAAGACTTAATTTGTGACCAGGACTTATATCCAGCTTGCACCTAGGAGTAATGCTTGAATACATTGGTTTATTAACTGTAGAGATTTCTTTTTTCTTCTTCAGGTGACATGGCTGAGAATATACCTGAAAATGGTGGGGAAAATGGAAACGATGGCATGTTATCTTCAGAAGTCCTGACTCCTGACTGTAGTACGGAGAGCCTCAAAGAGTCTGTCCGTGAAAATGCTGAAACTTTCACGGATGAGTTGCCATTACTGAAACGAGGTGACCAACCAATTAGCAACGGTCTTACTGAAATAAAAAATGAAGAGAATATCCAAGATATGGATTTGACAGAGGCACAGCACAGTGATGCTATTGAAAGCATACAGGTCCTGTCAAATGAAGAGAAAAGGGGATTGGAAGATGTGTCTGATAGCTGCACTTCTTCATCTTGTAGTGGAAACGTACTTGGAGCAAAGACAGTTGTCAATGAAAGGTTGATGAATTTTGATGAAGATACCTCTCCCTTTTTTCATAGGTCTAAATTCTCACCTCAAATAAAATATCGTCTCAAGTGCCAATGTGGAGCTAAAAAGTGTCGTAAATACTTGTACTGATTGTACATGTACTGATACTGTACTTGTACCTTACTGTACTCTGAAATCATGACTTGATAATTTCATTAACCCTAACGCCATGTTGTGCATTGTGCAAGCTCTGAGTTTCAAATTATTGAGATTTCTACTTGTGTTTACTTTACAATTTTCTAGTTTTTTAAAAGCAAATTTATCCATTATAACTACTATGCAGCAGTTTTATATTTGTTATATGGTTTTACAAACTTATGCTTTTACATTCTGTCTTTATTGTTAACCCTTTGAATTGTTTTTGTCATTTATGTTATTTCTGAGCATCAGAAAAATGTAACCATTGTTGGAACATGGGTTTGTTCTGTACTTTTTTTTTATCATTTGACATTTTTTTATTGCTAACTGATGAAATATTTTTAGTTCAGTTGATAATCAGAATGTATGAGTATGCAGTTGCGTTTAGTTCATTATTTCTTCGAGAAATGCATTAAGAGAGTTCTATGGCATAATAACGGTCATAAATTTAAGCCAGAGCCTTAAAATGAAATCAGTGTCTTGTGTTTTTAAGTGTTGAATCTGGTAAAGCTTTATATGTAATCATGGTTTTATTCCATCACGTTGTGTTGTTTCTTCATTTCTTGTACATTGATAAATTGATTGAATGTCTGAAAATTGAACAATTGCTTTGAGAGTTGGTTTTATCATCACTGTACTTGTATAACGTGAATGCATTGGTACATCACAATGACTTACCATACTTGAATACATGCATAAACTTCAAACGTAAAATCTGCCATCTTTCATGAAGCTATATAAAGAAACAAGGTCAAATTCAGTGTTAAGATATACATGTACACTGTATAATGTATATAGAATTTTTCCAATGAGAGTTGACCTATACAAATAACTATAACAGTGCTCATCATTGTACTGTTTATGCACAATAAATCTCAGCTTTAAACTGTTGTAAAACTGTATATTTTTTACAGTTACCAAGTACTGTAATTTGTAGAGGCATTGAAACTTGAGCAGGAGAGATGTAGCTTTTGAACCATTTCTTGCTCTAACCTCAGGCTAGGGGATAGATTTGAGGAGTAAACAAATAGTTCTGCCATAAAATTACATGTAGCTACAAAGTCAGCAGTAGACAGCCAGACTTGTTTATTAGTGAAGTAATCTTTTCGACATTTTCCAACTTTTCTGTGTAAAGTAAACCTTTTATTTAGTGTTTGGTAAAATAGAATGTCATAATTTTATGTAGTGTTCAGGAATGCAGAGAACAACTTCATGGACACTGCTTATTGTGTAAAGATCAGATAATATGCAGCTACTGTACTAGGATGTGTTTCATTGAATTTAGAATTTTAGATGATTGACAAGAAAATAAACAGTTACGATATCCACCTGGTTTGGCAAAATCTTTACCCCACTATCCATTAGCTAATGATAGCACCCACCTTAGGCCAGTGTTGGAGTTGTGAAATTTGAGCTGGGTGGGTGGGGGGATTGAGGGCTGAAATTTAATGAATGACAGATACTACATGTACCCAATATGTGATTTTTGGGAGGGTTGAAAAGTTAGCTGGGGGGGAGGTTCAACCCAACTCCAACACTATCTTAGGCAGATCATTAAATTCTTAGATGCCATTATATTGATTAGTCGAATTATATGCCTATGCATTGCCATTTTCTAGGGGAAATGTTTGGGAACTCATTTCACAAATGTTTTTGTCGTAAGAAGCATACAGTAAATCTTAGTAGAATAAAGTAGGCCTACTTGACATTTTATACAAAATAGCTCGTTGTTTTTAAGCTGTAATTTACGCTGTTCTCGTGCGTTCTCTCACTGAACAAAAGACAACAAAAGTGCAAAGCGTACGGTTAGGGTGTTCGCGTATCGTAGAATATTTTTAGGGGCTACGTGAGTACCAGGTGATGTCCCCAGCCCAGTTGCTTTAAAAGGCAACGTCAATGACGTTTTAGCCTTGAAGCTGCTGCCGCCGCAGGCTGCGGAGACTGCTGCTGCTGCAACAGAGACGGCGGTTGCGGAGGAGACTGGTCATCATCATTCTCCTTCAGCGTCTTCTCCGGTCGTTATTGCTGCGGTTGCGTGACATCTTCTGTTTTGCCGTCTAGAGTCGACATTCTTCGAGGTTTCTCTTGACGCTATCCGACATCATGGACGAGGTTTACGACGTCATTGTCCTCGGAACGGGACTTAAGGTGAGAGATGATCAGGACCGAACGACGAGGCGGTCGTCATCACGACGACGACGACGACCCAGACGTCTGTTCGCATTATTATGATGATGATGATGCTGGAGCAGCGTCTGCGCCGTTGCATTAGAACGTCAATCGGATGCCGTCTTCCTCCTCCTCGGCCATGCTCGCCTATTTTCTGGTTTCAGCCTTCAGTATTACAGACAGGAGCACGACTCAGTTGGCTATAATAATATGGTAAGGAAGGAACGGGTGGAATCAAATGTCTTCACGTTTTCGTAATTGACTAATGGCAGATTCCATTGCTTATGCTGATGAGGACTCCATGTCAATGCGAGGACATATTAATTGTGTCTTTCGTATCTGTGTCGGGGTTTCTTCTGTAGTGATTACGATTGAGTTTATGCTGCGATGGACTGGACCCGAAGTTCTTTGGTGGGAATAGGATTTTGCAGAATCAGTGCTTACACAACAAAATTTGAGGCATTTCAGTGGAATTTTAGATTTTGGGAATCAATATACATTCTCAGAAGACAGTCCCTTCAAATACACAAACCTGTCTGTCTATTAATTCATTTGAATTATAGGCCTAAAACCTAAATGGCCACTGAACTGCATATAAATATATTACTGTTTTGGCAGCTTCTTATAATTTATTGTGTCTAGTAAAATGTCTCACCAGTCACCACTGGGTCAGAGCAAAATAATTTTGAGAACTTGAGCAGGAATATCGCATCTGTGACTGCTGGGCCCTGAGGTCAACAATTTCCAGCACCCCATTTCTTAGCCCCGTTTCTGAGCATCTGAAAAATGTGATCATTGTTGGAGCATGGTTTCGTTCCTGTAATTTTTTCAGTTGACATTTTTATTGCAAATTGATAACAGCACTGGAACTGCTACTGACAAAATTTAGATCACCGGGTTTTGCTATGGGCATCATCTGTTCAGACACCTGTGGCCAATCATTGTGCTCTGTTGTTTGCACCATAGGTAAATAGCTATTGAGGTGTGACTCATTTGTCAAGATATCTTCATTAAAATGTGAGCAGCTGTGAAAAGCTGAATCATGCAAAATATTTGTTAGGAGTGCATTCTGAGTGGCTTGATGTCAGTCAGCGGCAAGAAAGTACTGCACATGGATCGTAACAAGTACTACGGTGGTGAAAGTACTTCTCTCACTCCACTGGACGAGGTTTAGTCATTTATACAGATTCATTTTATATACTGCAAATGTGTCTGTAGTGTTATTTGATCAAAATTAAGATTGGAATTTTCCTTCCTGAACTTTAGGAATTACATCGAAATTGCTTTAAGGTTCTGAATCAATAGACTTGGAAAAACCGATATTTCTGTTTGAACAGAATCTTACTTACCAGGTACTAGATGTCTATGTCAATTTTGCATTACGTGTGGTTTTGCTTTTCAGAGTATGCACATGCACTGTAAATCATTTGCTGATGTGAAAGTCTATAAATGTGTTAACTATACAGTGGCGTAGCCAAAGGGGGGATTTTGGGGTTAAAAACCCCCTTGGCTGCCGACGAAAAATATTTTTACCTGCTTTTCCATACATTTTTCATTTTTGGACGTGATTTTTGGGGTCAAAACCCCCCTTGGCTGGCTGCAAATAGAAAAAATTTCAAAGTGCTATAGAAAATAGAAAAAACTAGAAAGAATATGAAGGTGACGACCTTTTTTTGCTTGTCAGCTTCTAAAAAGGAAAACTAAGAAAAATTTTGCAAAGTTTGGTCATGATTGAAACCAACCCTCCCCCTTTTGGCAATCCTGGCTACGCCACTGTAACTATATATTTATATATACAATTCTTCAGTTATATACGCACTTCAAAGCCAACAAACCAGTTCCTGAAGAATGTGGTCGCCCACGTGACTGGAATGTTGATCTAATTCCTAAATTTCTCATGGCCAGTGGTTAGTATATGAAAAGTATTTTTTATTTTCTTTTGTCGATATTTTTCTTAAACATGATTTTGTCATTCATTTATTAATTACATGTAAATCTCATTATGACCGGTGGTTTGTGTTGAATTTCGTGAATTCTAGGCCCATGTCTTCTGTTTTCGGTTGAATTGATTTGGTGATTGCTTTTCACGATGTCTTCTGTAGGTGAGCTGGTTAAGTTGCTTATTCATACTGGAGTGACCCGCTATTTGGAATTCAAGTCGGTCGAAGGTAGTTATGTCTACAAAGGTGGAAAAATTCATAAAGTTCCAGCTAATGAAAAGGAAGCATTATCATCTGGTAATATCTTAATACTTATATATGTGTGTGTGTAATTTTATTAATGGGGACATTAATGGGATTAATGGGAACATATTAACTATTGGATAATGAGGTACTTATTGGTCAATGAGAATAATGACAATGCCTGACAAGAACTTATTTGGCTGACAGAAAATTACATTAGTTTCAATCCATTTCATAACTATTTTGAATTAAGATTTTGAAGGACTTGAAAACGTTGTCTGTTTTGCAGTTCAGCCTTTTATAATGTAATGTTAGCTGATTATATAATTTACAGTACATAGTTTATGAAAAATACTTAATATATCCAAGTATTAATTAAATGGTGATCGTTGTGCAAAGATACAGGAGAACATCCAAAGAGGTTATCTGGGTATCGGTAATTGTACAGTATACCACATGATGATTGTTTAACAGACAACAGGATATTTGATTTGAAAATTGTTAAAAAATGAAGAAAGCAGAAGACTTTTTTAACTTCTGGCCACTTCTTGAATTTGAAAGACTAAAAAACAACTTGAGTTTTGAAAAGCTGTCATACACGATCAGTTTGATATTTTGAAACATTCTAAGAATGGAAGAGAGAATGAAATTATACTGGAATTTTCCATGTTTCCACTATTTCTAGACTCTGCAATAATTTGCAGGAGTTACAAAAGCAAGGAAGAGAGCAGTATTTGTTTACATAGGAAAATCAATAATAAAATGCTATTGTAGCATTTTTAAAATGTTGTCTTTAAAACTTGTCACACTTCACTCAGTTATTGCGTCTGCTTCACTTTGCCTCGTAGATCTAATGGGGATGACGGAGAAGCCTTGCTATCGTTCTTTCCTTCAGTTCATCCAAGAGTACAATGCAGATGATAGCAGCACATGGGATGGATTCGATGCAAGCAAGGAAACAATGCAGGCTTGCTACGATAAATTCTCATTAGACCCAAACACTGCTGACTTCACTGGGCATGCCCTTGCTCTGTATCTCAACGATGAGTAGGTTTTTGTATTCATTGTCTTTTAAGACATTTGAAATAAGTTATTTGCTAAACTGAGCTTATTGCTACTTTAGAGCCATTTTTGTTTGAAATTACTGAATTAATACAAGGGACACTAACAGGAGGAAGAGAACGCGGAAGACCGAGAACGTCTTGGCTGGAAAATGTAACATCCTGGACTGGACTGCCGCTGCAAAAATTATTACGAGATACGGAAGATAGACAGAAGTGGAAGATGGTGGTTCATAGTGTGTCCCAACCTCAGATCGAGGATGGCTAAGAACAGAACAGAACTGAATGAGGATGTGTGAATGCTTGTCTTCACAAAAACTTGGAAATAATTGAATTTTACATAGGACTTGCTGATCTTATTGTTGTGTTTTAAGCTGGGTCCTGACTGTAGAAGATTTTGATCAATATTTCAGCTATCTTGAGATGCCGGCGTTGGAGACTCTGAAGCGTATCAAGCTGTACAGTGATTCTTTGGCGAGATACGGAAAATCACCGTACTTGTATCCATTGTATGGTCTTGGTGAACTGCCGCAGGGTTTTGCAAGGCAAGAATAAATTCCTTGTGCTTGAAACAAAATTGTCACATGATTTGATTTAGAAACATTTCAATTCAACACTTTGATGGTGGTCATGTGGCCTGCAGTATTTCTATCACTTTATGATTGTTTTCAGTATTATAAATTCAAGGTTTCCATATGAAGAATCTGTGATTCTTTATCATAAGTATTTTGATCTTTTTAGTTTTACTTTGTTTTTAACATTGTTTGATTTCTTTGTTGATATTTTAGACTGGTCTTGTATTTTTCAGATTTATGGTAATACATCTAAGCTTCATCACTGGTCAAAATCAACACAAAATCATTTCAGTTTTTCTGGAATGAACCAGGCATTTTTTGTTTGGTTCCTTTTCAGACAATCTCACTTCTTTCCTGTATAATCCCTGTACAGTGTCATGCAGATGTTGTAAATGATATTACAGGAAAGATTAGAGATATTGGAAAACTCTCTGTTTTGGACTTTTGATGTAGTTTGATAATTAGCCAACTTTCAGATGATTTATAGAGCATGACTCCTGCTGCTGGTTTAAGGCATAGCATGGAATAAATGTCGTCTCAGAAATAATGTTTCTGGTTTTGCAGACTCAGTGCAGTGTATGGAGGCACATACATGCTAGACAAGCTTGTGGATGAAATAGTGATAGAAGATGGAAAGTTGATTGGTGTTCGGTCTGGTTCAGAAGTTGCCCGCTGTAGTATGGTTATTTGTGATCCGACCTATGCTAAAGGTCGATGCAAAAACGTTGGCCAGGTGAGGACGTGCAAATTAATAATGAGATTAACTGTCAAATGTGCAGTCCGTGCGTAACTATCAATTCCTGAATATTGTCTTCCTGGTTATAATGCCTACCTCTTTTGCCTATCCTGTTCCCCTTGGATTTCTCCCTCACTGATCTGACTGAGCTTTCCAGCTTTCCAGACCCTTGATCTGGGTCTAATTTTGATTGGATTTGGCACACTGCTGGCTGTTACACTAGGCATTATTATGGTGGCATCATAGAAGTTGATTGATTGATTGATTACAATATTGTTTTTCCTAGTTAGATGTTTGTTTAGTAGAAAAATCTGCAAGGATCCTATTTGTATCTTTGCTTTTGGTTTACCCAAGAATTGAAAATATTTGGAAATATCCAAAATTTCTGGCTATCCAGAAATTTTGTGGCCATTTTGCCACTTCACTCATGAATGCATCTGCAGACTTGAGTATTGAGTAGAAATCTTAGCTGACTTGTATCTTTGTGAATCAACTGACACATTGAACCTAAACTCTGAGTGACAATGCATTAATATACACTACAGTAAGATTTTCATGATGAAGGCATTAGATTACTTTGAAAGTTTGAATAGTCAGCACTTTCATTTACTTATAATTATATGTGTTGTTTATTGTATTAGAGTTGTTTTTGGAAAGTGAATAAAATCAGTGAAAGTGTGTTTTTATGGATTAAATATGCTGAAGTGGTTTTGATTACCGGTAATGCTATGATCTGTAACTGTGATTGTGCTTGTTCAGTTATGTCATTAACTATGTTCAGTTTCCTCTGTTTAGGTTGTTCGTGCCATTTGCATTCTTGACCATCCCATTCCGGATACGAATGATGCGGCTTCATGTCAAGTGATCATTCCTCAGAAGCAAGTGGGAAGACAAAATGGTAGGCATTTCAAAAATCTTCTGCAACCTGTCATGTGCATCATCATCATCATCATCATCATCATCATCATCATCATCATCATCATCATCATCATCATCATCATCATCATCATCATCATCATCATCATCATCATCATCATCATCAAGAGTTGCTATCTTCAAATTGTTACAGTTTGTCTCTATTCAGACTCTCTGTATTTCTCCTAGCTTTGAAAATACAGCAGCTATTCCACAATTTCTTTAGGCCAGTTTCTTCGTTGTCTTCCTTTCGATGCACTTCCTTCATGCTTGCCTTTTATCTGGAAACCTAACTTGATTTCTCCAAATAATGGGGTTTGGTGTTTTTTTCCAAAATGACACTGGTGAGTGAATTTGTTAACTGTGAAAATGTCCCAAAAGGAGTGACTTTCACAATGTGTCTGACTATTATGCAAGCAATTAATATGCCACAAAAACTGAAAGAGATATTACAGATAAACACAGATTGCTATCATCAAAGGCAAGCGATGATGGTGTATGATATGTGATATATTTATTCTGTTGGTGTAAATTTCATGGATTTTGTCTTGTTGATGTTTGCTCTAGATATCTATGTTTCCTGTGTCAGTTCTACGCACAATGTTACTGCCAAGGGCTTTTATCTGGTTTTGGTTGCCACGACAGTTGAAACTGACAATCCGGAAGAGGAACTTAAACCAGGACTTGAACTTCTTGGAGAAATCAAGGAAAAGTAAGGAAAACGAAGGCTGCTGACTCCATTTATATAATTTTAGCGATCTTTGGGGTAAACAAGATTGGTTCTATTCGATCTTGCATATGAAAATTTAGTCATCATTTGAAGCCATACGTGATGTTTAGGAGGAGCCATACGTGATGTTTAGGAGGAGATATTTCTGTTGGATTTTTGTAGGTTTGTTGCTGTCAGTGATCTCTTTGAACCAGATGATGATGGAAGTCAAAGTCAGGTAAGAAAACTACTCCAACTTCTGTATAAATGATCATTTGTGTTGCATTAAAGATTTAATCAAGTCAACATAATAAGTCAAGAAAATATAGTACTCAACATTTGTTGATAAGTTCAACAAATATGACAGTGAAAAATTTCCAAAATTCTGTATTTTTACTGTGTGCCTGTGATGTGCCCTTGACTTTGGTCTTTGCTTTGCATGGCTAGCTCTACAAAATCTGCCTTTGGTGGTGGTGATGATGATGAGCTGCTTGTAGGTCGATGTGACTCTGTGTAATTAAAACTAAATTGAAAATAGCATATTGGCTTTTTAGTGCTCATGTACGAAGCTGTTTTTAGACTTGCATGAAATTTATTGACAGCAGATTTTTCAAAGATGTTGCCTGATGGAAATTACTTCTTATGCGTGTTTGTAGGTTTTTGTGTCAACAAGCTATGATGCAACTAGTCACTTTGAAACAACTTGTGACGATGTGCTGGACATCTTCAGGCGAGCGACCGGTGCCGACTTTGACTTCTCCAAAGTCAAGCACGTTCTTGAGGAATCAGAATAAGAGGTCACGACCGATCGCTTATTGCAAGTCATTGTCTCACAACCAAAAGTCATTGCATTATCATATTTATGAAACATCAGTGAACTTACAAAGTGCACATTGTGATGTCAAATGCATTAGATCTCCTCTCACATGGCTGTAGTGCATTGCTAAATATTGTTGTACATAAATGGTTATGAGAATTATGCAATTTACAAAAAAATGTGCTTGAATGTAAGTTTGATGGTAAATACTTCTTTACAGGCTTTGTGTATGTACAAGAATGTGTACTTTTGCAGAATTACTTTTGCCTTTCCACTGACGATAAAAGTATTGCGTGAATGGCGTTGTAGCAATATATTTGGTTGGTCATAGTGCTATGAAGAATCCATTTCTTGTATAATGGTAGCTGATTCATTATGCAGGCTTATTAAAATACTTTGTATTCTCTATCTTATGACAAAATACTGTGCAATTAATTTTGAATTTATGTTTTGTATGAATTATATTGCTTGTGTTTGTTTATTTACAAGCAGCAGCTTTTGTTACATTTGTTCAGACAAATTACAAAATAAGGATGACAGCTGTTCGTTAATTTCTTCTGACCAATTGCACACGACTGGAAGTTCCTAACAGCGGCTACTATAATTTTTTATGCTTTTCCATTCTGTGAGCCATTGTTGCTTTGTTTCTTTGTGTAAGAAGTGGAAGTACCATACCTTGACATGGCAATGCAATATCATTATTAGTTTTTAGGCAGAAGTTTGTGATCCTCTTCAAAAATGCTGCTGATATATCAAGTTAAACAGTCAAAGTGGCATATTTCATCATTCTTGAAATGCTGTTGATTTTGCCATGCTCCTGGTAAACATAGTTTAATTTCATCTGCATTGTGAACTCAAAAGCAGTTTCAATATTTATGAAGACATTTGACAATGAGACTATTGCTCTTGTCTGTTTATGGTTAAACTTTTGTGGTCTTCAATTTTTTAAAATATTTGAGGTAAAACCAGCAGCACATGCCTTTTGCGTTACATATTTATTAATTGTTGAAAGTGCATACCACAGCTTTTTTGCATAAATTGATTTGAAACTCTGAGTTATATGCCATGTATTGAAAATCAGTGTCGGTGGTTGTTTTAGAATAGTTATTAGTCTTACTTATTTTGCAGTTCTGTGTTCTTTGCTGTTTGCTTTCCTTTATTGACATTTACTATAAAGTTTAGAGCATTTTGGCTTAGATCACCCAACTCTTTATTCTCAGATATTTACAGGAACTTTGATTGTATGAGTACAGTATTGTGTCTTTTGCCTTGTTATTCATGTTGTTAATTATGAAATTTAACTAGGACAGCTCTGAAAACACAAGTAATTTGAAGTAATATTTGATTTAATCTGAATGTTCCTTCTGTGCATATAATATGATTGAGCCATTCTTTCCAGTCTTTATAAATTTAGATCATTGTTTGTAACATAACTAAATCATATTCATTTGTATTTTTAGAATATTTAATTTTAATTTTTACTTATTTATTTGTTTATATTTATTATTGGTTAAGTAACTTTGGATGCTATGTGGATCTGCTATTATCAGCAGTAAGGTAATGCATGATCATATTAAAAACATCTAGGAAGAATCAGAGACATCGTCTGCAGATTACAGTTCCCTGGTTCTGTCTTCTTCCATCAACTCATTCCATCTGGAAAAGCCAAAAGCCAATGTATAATATTACTGACAAGATGCTTTTAAAGCCTGTGCTTGTTTTCAGATTAACTCTTTGAGGTGCAATTATTTCAATGCTATGGCTTAGACACCCACAAAAGTCGACATCTTCCTTGAAAGAGTTAACTGAGTGGTACTTTTGACATCTTAAAGCTGAACTGCCTTGTGTTTTGACTTAGATTTCTTGCCTTGTCTTGTAAGTTCAGTGTATGACTGAAAACTTTTTTGGTTGGCTATCAGTAGTACATCACAGGCCTGAACTATTAGACTTTTGTATTTTAATTACTAGAAGTTTGCTTTCAATGCTAGTTCTGTTGATTCACTAACTGACGAATGCGCCGAATATGAAAAATGAGCTGAACACCAGATGTCACTGAATTAATTAATACTTGTGAATATGTCGTCATCTTTACCATTGTGATTTCTTTAGACCTGTTACTGTATATGATCATCTGTTTGTCATTTCAGTGTGTAATTATTGTGGCTGTGTTTGTTAATGTCAACTGACGAATAATGCTCTTCTATGTGATCTTCGAAAGGAGTTACAGTTCTGTATTTCCGGTTACTGTGTGGCGTGTTTTCTGGCATTATAATTACTGGGTCACATACTTCGTCAGCTTTGTGACTATATGTAATTTGCCGTGTTTGAGTTAGGTGTAAGATTACAGAGTCCGAAGTTATTGTGTTGTTTTCTTCTCGTAAAGTCATTACAACATTCAATATATTTAACGTGTAGGCTTACAGTTTGTGCGTTCAGGTTTGAGATGTGTATAGGGGACCTGGATGAACTTCAAAATGGAATATCTTGAGATTCCACTTTTCCTGAATTCGCTTTCATGACATAGTCGGCCACAGGAGGTGTCCTATTTCGAGGGCTGTAGATGGAAATTGACAATTAACGCCAATATTGATTATTCTTTCCGGATATGAAGCAATGAAGATGGGGACAAATGCAAATATGCTTTTTGTCAGAGAATTTGTGAGCAATATATTGACATGAATTTTTGGGTCAAACCATGGAAAAATGCACAATGATTTTCATAAAATAATCATAGACAAAATAGATATTTCTATAGAAAAAATTATCTAAAGTATCCATTATCCAATCCCTTTATCCGCCGCTGCTGTCCAGGGTTTTTTTTAAAAATAAATTTGTCATGTCCTTGAAAAATTTGTGGTGTAGTAGAGATTTCATATTTGCACAATATGTGGTAGCGATTGAAGCCCGAACTATGCTATCCCTCGTTAAAAATGTCTGCAAGGAATCTGGACCAAGAATTTTGGATATCTATCAGATATCTGACTGCTTTAAAGCAGGTTTGAAAATCTATAAACTGTATAGCCACTATTATTATATTTTTGCAATATAGACACATTAATAGGGTGGAAAGATAGTGGCCTAATTTTTGAAAACGGATGTTTTTCTACTCCACTGACATCACTGCAAGGTGTTTGAAGGTTCTAAATAGAAATTTGGGTGTCAAAAATATTGATTCTCTGTAGTTTAAATGAATTTTTAGGGTTGAATGCCAAAACTTTTTTATATGGCTATTTTTGAAAAAATGGGTCCAGGTTTTTTTCTGTAGTTTAAAAATGTTCAATTTGCAATAGAAAATACCACAGGAAAATTTGAATGCCAAGAACTTTTGTCAAGAGATAGTGGCCTAATTTTTGGATTAGCATATGCTTTTTTCATCAAATTTGCACGTCTGCTAATACAATTCTCTTGTTTAACAATGCCCAATAGAAAATACCACAAGCAAAATTCTGATGTCTTTTGATATACAAAAGATAATCTGGACCAGTCAAACGTGCTAACTATTCACACGTCTGCTAATACAATTTTGGTTTAAAAATATCTAGAAAATCAGATATCTGACTGAACTTTTTTAAAGGTTTGAAAAAAAATCTATAAAATGTATAGCCACCATTATTATAAAAATGTTCAATTTTTGCAATATAGACACAAGAATTAATACAAGAGGGTGGCTAAAAAAAAAATCTTGATTAGGGTTTTTTTTGCCAATCAAACGTGCTAACCATTCCACTGACATCACTGCAAGGTGTTTGAAGGTTCTAAATTTTTGAAAAAAAAAATTTGGGTGAAATATCGTTTAAAAATGTTCAATTTACATGAATTTTGCCAAGGTACAAGAGATAGTGGCCTAATTTTTGAAAAAAAAATCTTGATTAATTGCTTTTTCATGGACTATATCCAGCCAGCCCAAAATGTCCAGGGTTTTTTCGAGAAATTTGAGCTGAAAATTTGTGGTGTCATAGAGATTTCAGGCCAATTTGCACAAAAATTGAAGCCCACCTCCATGTTTGACGAGCAAAAAAAAGGTCGCTGAGTCCATTGATGCCTACTATGGAAGAGAATACAAACAAAAATCTGGACTCAGTAGTATTTAGTCCCGAGGGGGAGCAGAGGACCTCAGGCCATCATAGAAATGTGAAATAAAAGTGTATCGCCCCAGGCGGCATAACTTTTGAAAATTTTATCTACTGGGGTGTTTGCAGGTTCTAAATAGAGATTTCTTAGGTTTTTTGAAAATTTTGTCAGAGACTTTTTGGAGGAGAGTTGATAATTTGTGGTGGTTTTTGCTTGTCAGACTGGACTTTTGGAGAATCGAGGGCGGCACTTAGGTTTTTTCTCACTTTTTGAGAGTTGATAATATCTTTTGCGGGCGAGAATCACTTTGCCTCGTTACGCCACTGACCACGGTCAAATAACAAATTATGAGGCACAAATTCCTTCATTTCTTGCAACCTCTCCGCAAGTTTTTCTTTCGAAAATCAAAGCATTTATCTACAAAAAATCATTTCCTGCATCGTTGGCTGAAACGTGTCCCAACCGCAATGCCTAGGAATGAGGAGCTACCACGGCGCTGCTTTTGAAAGCGCTATAGGAATTCACGAGATTTTACTTACTTACTTACTTACTTACTTACTTACTTACTTACTTACATGACTTTAATACATGACACGATATATGATATTATTCTAATCGAGAGACCAGAAGCGGAACGATAATTATTAATTAAAATTACCTGAACATCAAATGCGCCGTGTCGATCGGCGTCCGTGTGCGTGGATGTCTGCGAGGATGCGTGCGTATACGCAGTTATGGCTAATTAACTGCGTTAATTTACAACATGATCCGTAACATAATATATAGCCAGTAGCCCAGTATAGCGTTTATTAGGCTATGTCGAATCGATTCCGTTCAAACCAGTATGTTAGAAGTCGAAACAG
Organism: Metaphire vulgaris; assembly: GCA_018105865.1. NCBI lineage: Eukaryota > Metazoa > Annelida > Clitellata > Crassiclitellata > Megascolecidae > Metaphire > Metaphire vulgaris. The sequence goes on from CM030847.1 coordinate 497,289, forward strand.
GAACCGTCCGTACACAAGGTCCATCGATCATTCGTCTATGGTTCCCGTAGAGAACCCTCTCCCCCGATCAGTCCCTCTCCAGATATATAGACCTTATATAGGCGACACGACACTTTGCTATTGCTCAACATAACTTTAATGTGTTACCTGAATGCAAATCCATGTCTACACAAGGTGACTAGCGGATGCATGTGTCTTACCCTCTGTGGTGTTCAGGGGCGTAGCGACGGAGGGGTACATTACCTTCCCCCTCCACCAAAAAAATCAGACTACCTTAACGTTTTTGATGTGTTTTTAAAGATTTTCAAAGTTTTTGAATTTTTTTAACCCGCCAAATCACATTATACCCTGCAAATCAAATTCCTGGCTACGCCCCTGGTGGCCTTCTACAGTAGGTATAGGTCTCGGTGTAACAGAGAGCACCGGAATCATTTAGCCTAAACACGTCGACGAGACGATGGCGCCGCCTGTCGTCGTTTAGCCGTCCTTTGGTATAGACGCTGAGCTACGAAACCTGATCGTTGACGTTTTCATGCTTCTAAACTTCCAGATTCACCGATTTAGATTTATAGTTTAAATGGCAGAGAATGGTAAAAAAGTAGATTCCAGGTAAAAATTGGAGGTTGGGAGCATATTATTTTGCCTTTTTCCTGGAATGAAAGTGAAGATATGAAGCGCCGTTGAATAGAATGCAATCGCTTTTGAATCATTTTAGCGTTGCGTTATTGACAGTTCTTCAGATTCGAAAATTGTCACGGAGCGTTTAGAAAATAATAAGATGAAATTCGCTCAAATGTCGCAACCTATTTCAGAAATGTGTGCTCATTATGAATAGTGATCGCTCTAATTTGTTGCAGCTTACTTTCGAAGACTCGAGCATAATTTGGAACGGGAAATACCAGATATAGATAGACCTAAACAGGAGATTACTGAATTGATTCGCTCAATGGGAATGCATGGCGATTATTGTTTTTATACTTCGTCGATAGCTTACGAATGTGAAGCAACTCTTTTGCCAAATGTTTCGTATCTTGTGATTAAGCCGAACACAGCTAAAAGCATACGCATAGCCTATACATGCCGGTAGCCGTGGTTTCGAAGCAGAGTTCGAAGGAAAGCAATATAATTATTCCGAAGAGGGCGATAAACGTGCAAGAAGTGTTATAAAAATGTCGAGAGTGGCTCGTTATTTCACAGACTTAAAAGTTTTTGCTCTTGGAGTTTGTGCAACGAGATTAACTGCCAAGAAACTCGATAAATGATATTCTCACCGATACAGTGTCTAGGTGCAGGCATCGATCACTTTCCTTAGAACAGTTTTCTACAGAAAAGATCAGTCGATGCTAATTATTTGCATTCCCGTCTACACGTCGTCGCATTCCAAAGCAGGTCACGCTGTATAGACAGAGCCGTTCCGAAGACATCTCTGGATCGGAAACCAGCATCCAGATGTCCGTACATAGCTTGCACATGTTTGCACGTCTTTCTGCGGATAAATAGCTTCATCGTTGGTCGAGTCCCTCTCTAGACGTTAGACAAACGACCCATCAAGTACGCTGTAAGTCTAAAAGCTCGACTGCATAGACACCGTCTAACTCCGGCGAGAAAGCGGACAATACAGAACGCTGCATGTATGCCTATAATGATATCGAAAGGAACATCTACTCTATACATCAGAATAGAGACAATCTGTTTAAGCAGAACTCAACGTAGCAATCGCTGAAGAGACCAGGCGAAATATTCGACGAAAAACATTATTTCAAAGCCGTTCTAGCGGAAAGTGTAGCGCCAGCCGGAAGCTCAGACCAGCTCATCTTAGTTCCAGGTCATTTCTTAAGAGATATGTGTCAGTCTAGATAGAGATCAAGTCACGACCGCAATTGATTCGTCGTATAAAGTAAAAATCTTGCGCTGAATAGATGGTCTCGAAACGACCGAAATAATTAAAAAGTGATAAATAAATCACGTGATGGCAATTATGGTTGACCTTCAAACGCGTCGTAGAAACGTCATCTGGATTTACATTCAGCTAACAGCATCATCTGTCGTCGCTGGAAATTGGATTGGATAATAATAATAATAATAATAATAATAATAATAATAATAATAATAATAATAATAATAATAATAATAATAATCATCATCATCATCATCATCCTTTCTGGAAGTTTCTGCTACAGCAATTATCAGTGACACTCCAGAGATTTAACGCAGCTCTCAACAAATAGGCTAATAATAATTATTATTATTATTAAATCTGTAAAATTAATTAATTAATCCAGTTCTAATATTCAAAATGGTTTAGGGGTTTATCGATCTATTAATACTATTTAAAAGTTCATTCGTAAGGTCTATCGATCGATTGTACTATTCAAATCATTCGTAACAGGGCCGCCGAGAGGGGCAGGGGGCAAATGCAACGGGGCCCCGGCGGCCTGGAGGGGGCCCGGGCCAATGATGAAGATGTATAATTAACAGTAATAACACAGAAAAGGAGGTCGACGCACAGGCACAGGGGCCCAGTAAAAGGGGCCCGGGCTCCGAGAACATGATAAACAGGGTGATAAACGGCGACAAGCAAAAAAGCTCATCAACAATTTTCCAGACTTGTCAGAGGTCTGTTTGAGCGCCTAAGAATAAGCAGCTACTGTTGTGCTGCTTCAAAGGCGCTATAGAAATCCACGAGATTTTACTTTACTTTACTTTAGGTCCGTCGGCCCTTCTGCACAGGGGCCCGGAATTTCTCTCGGCGGGTCTGATCCGTAAAATGCAGGTCTAATGCCACTTTGTTGGTCATAAAAAGAATTGAAATTTTAAGAAATAGACGACAGTTTTACTCGGCGCTTTAATATCGATTGCATTAATTAATAACTAATTGTCAGCGCAAGGCGCTGCGCCGTAGACCTACGCTTCGGTGGACCTCCGAGTGCCCAAGAATCGAACCCATGTTCACGGCTCGTCTACAGTGACGCTGTGCACCAAATGGGACGTCGAGTCAATAGAGTTGAGAAATTACTAGTGAACATCAGACTTCGTTGGCTAAGATTTTCAACGTTTTAAGATGTATACCCCTCCCCCCAAATCACATTATACCCCCCCCATCAAATTCCTGACTACGCCCCTGGTTGGTGTGTGCAGGTATCTTGGAGTCGCTTCTCTCAGTCAGACGGCGGGCGGTTTAGACCTCCTGAATTCTCTGTCTACCGACGAACAGTCATTGCTGCTGCTTGATTGCGCACATCTTCCGGGAGGAGGAGGAGGAGGAGGAGGAGGGAGAGGAGGAGGATTCGACGACGGAGGAGGAAGACAGCTCTGCAAGCAGGATTCGACGACGCTGGAATTGGTGCGACTAGGGGCTAGGCTGGGCATCGTTGAGTGCCAGTTCCAGTTTCAGAATGACAGATGGAACTGCAGTACCGCCTACGTCAATCGCACAGTATTTGAACACGTGGTACGACACGGTACGTATGTTTTTTTAGAACCAGCGTTGCGTACTCTCTCCTCTGTTATGGGGAGAAGGGATTTATGGCAGTTCGGGAGGAGGCCGTGGTTTCGTCGGGGAAGGGGTGGAGGTTGTGAGAAATTTTCATCCATTTATACACTGAGATGCAAATTTGGGAGGAAGGAGATCTAAGACTTTGGTGAGGGGGAGAATGTCCCTTTATCCGGCCTGTATATGCAATAGGCCTACTGTTTGGAACTGCTGATTCGCAAACACGACTGTTGGGGGAAGGGCAGGGAGGTCTACTGCTGTGATTAATCGCGACGGCTGACGCTCTCAAGCGAAACCGAAATAGAATTTTCAATATATTCTGTCTCAATTTTTTTCTATAGAAAGTCTTTCAGAAATCTATTCTCTGTCAAATGTCTAAAAATCAATCGAGAGATAAGATGGAGCTTCAGAGAGCTGGTTTTTTCTATTACAGGTTTTATAGACCACAAAAATATTATAAAATTGATACCCTGTTTGAAATTGGACAATGCAAGGACTAGTGCTACAGTAGGCTATAGATATGCAAAAATTCAGAAGAGTGATGAAACGAATTAAAACCACATATTCTTGTGTCCCCATCTTTGCTGTTGTCAAACCGTACTAGAATTGTCAATATATTCTGTCTCAATTTTTTTCTAGAGCTTTCGAAATGCCACGAATAATAATGAGCCATTTGAAACGACACTATAGCCTATACAAAGCCTTTCAGAAATCTATTCTCTGTCAAATGTCTAAAAAATCAATAGAGAGATAAGATGGCGCTTAAGAGAGCTGGTTTCTTGTATTACAGGTTTTATAGACCACAAAATATTATAAAATCGATCCCTGCCCGAGACTGGTTGGGTCCGGACCCGCGGACCCACCCCCTAACGCCGCCCCTGAACATAATGGTCACGATTAATGCAGTTTCAAAGATATTTTCAATTCGAGAGTTCTTAGTTAACTTGTTAAGAGTCCCCAACTTTTTACTATAGGCTTTACTCTATAGACCTGTTAGTACACTGTAAATGCTAACAGGCGCCCTGTGTTGTCTCGCAATGCTGTCTATGTATAGGCCTATACTATAAAAACAGGTACGAAAGAGACGGCGTTTCTCCACGCCGTGTCGACGGCAGGAGTGGTGCACGCCGTGACGACGGCCTGCAGCACCGGTCGCCTCGCCGACTGTTCGTGCGGCGGCGGCGGCGACCCTTCGGAGGAGGGGGGTGGCCACGGTCACACTCCGTCGTCGTCCGCCGACACCGGCGGCTGGCAGTGGGGCGGATGCAGCGACAACGTCCGCTTCGGGATCGCCTTCGCCGAGACCGTCGTCGATGCCGCCGACCGGATCAGGCACCACCGCGCCCACGACCACGACAACCGCCGGGGAGCCGGCGACGGAGACGGACGGGAGGGAGTCCGACTGCTCGCCAATCTGCACAACAACGAAGTCGGAAGAAAGGTGAACTCAAACAGGGGCGTAGCCAGGAATTTGATTTTGGGGAGTAGGGTATAATGTGATTTCGGGGGTATAAATCTTTATAAAACGTTGAAGATCTTTAAAAAACACATTTAAAACTTTAAGGTATAACTTTAAGATATAGGTATAGGTTTTTGGGAGGGGGTATATATACCGATATGCCTTTCCGTCACTACGCCCCTGAACTCAAACGGGGGCAATGTGGAGGAGAGGCGGATATTATTAATTCTGATCGCCGTTTTTGCCGTTAATATACGCCA
>CM030847.1:505000-667500 GCA_018105865.1 Metaphire vulgaris
CGACGACGACGATGATGACGACGATGACGATTATGATGATGATGATATTAGAGTTGATAGTGGTTCAGTAGGATCTGTTATGTGGGAACATTTACTATAGGTAATCCATTACACCATACTAATGAGATTATTACTGCATCTGACGCCTGCTGTTAATTTTTTTACTATCTGTGATTCGGTGTTGTAGGTGATGACAGCCTTGATGAACACCAGGTGCAGATGTCACGGAATTTCCGGTTCGTGCGCCGTCAGAACCTGCTGGAAATCACTTCCCGAGTTCCGTCGGGTCGGCGACAGTCTGAAGCAGAAGTACGAACATTCGGTGTCGATCTCGCCGACTGCTCGCCCGGCGGTCCTTCGCCGGCGCGAGAAGCGGATGCGCCGGGAACCGATCACCGAGCTCGAGCTCGTCTACGTCGAACGATCGCCCAACTACTGTCGACAGAATCCGCAACGGGGAATCCTGGGAACGAGAGGACGCGAATGCACGGTGGACTCGGACGAACCGAACAGCTGCCATTCGCTGTGCTGCGGACGCGGCTCGGCCGTCGAAGAGCTGCGTTACGTCGAGCACTGTCACTGCAAGTTCGTCTGGTGCTGTGAGGTGAAGTGCAAGACGTGCGAACGTATCGCCAACAGGCACAGGTGTATATAGCAGTGAGGCGGTCACGTGGCCGCCACGCGCGGTTGCGGAGGAGTAGGCCTATAGGATGATGGAACATAATATATGGAGACATTATCGTATGAAAAAGTCGACACCGCGTCTACAATTAGCCAAGCAACATCATCGTCAAGAAGAACTGCTCGGCATATTCACGTCGTAGGCCTATATCTCGATTCTGTTCCAACCATCGTATACCTATCTTTCTACCCCCCCCCCCTCCCCAAAGAAAACATCCCAATGATTTTGCTACACGAATAATCCCAACCAGAATAGGGGCCCCGTGAATATACAGGGCTATAGGCCAATGGTAACTGCAGGAATGTTGCCGCCCGTCTGTCCATGAATGTCTCTCCGTAGAACATAAGCTGTCTCCTTTGCTAACGGAAGAGTTCGATTCTACCAAAATGATTATGCAATGGCGATCGAAGTACTTTCGGTACGGCAGACCAATCTTCAATATAATCTTTGACAGTTTCATTTGAAACTAGGTCGACCTGTAGTTTGCTTTGTTTACAGAGCAAGAACTGCAGCGCCTATAATCTGCGTGGTTCTGTTACGAATGAGTGCCACGACGTCATATCATTTTGTCTTAATTAGGATCGAGTTGCCAGAGGCGTAGCCAGGAATTTGATTTGGCAGGGTATAAACACAGTGGCGTATTTACCATTGGGCCATTTGGGCCATGGCCCCCCTTTGGTCTTGGTCTAGCCTGTCCTGTGACCATGACAAGCAAAAAAAGGTCGTCAACTTTTTCCCAAAGTTGTAACTTGTCAGGTCGAAAGTGTCTGCCCCCCTTACCAAAATTCTAAATACGCCACTGGGTATAAATATTTTGGGTGGGTATAAATCTGAACTATAACCTACATAAACCATATAATCCACATATAACCACATGTAAATCACATAAAAAACTTTAAGGTATAGACTGATTTGGGGTGTAGGCAGATTTCTTGCCCATATGGCATAGATATACCCCCGTCGATCTCTCATACTATATACCCCCGTCGATCGCTACGCCCCTGGGAGTTGCAGCGCACTCTTTTGACTTTAAAATTCTTCATCAGGATTAGATCGGTTCCTCGTTCTTCAAATGAAAATGCTATTTTCCCAATATGGTCAGAAAGATTTGATTGATAGCATCACAACTAAGCATCACGTCGGTTATCACCAGTGTATGGGTGGCCGACCCTCTGGGTCCGGTGATGTGCCCAAAATGTTGACAGATCGCCTCTTTCCCTATATCATTGTGTCACTAGTAGATATGTTCTGTCAAATAAATTCAGAAAAAAGTTGTTTTGTATTATAGCGAGCTGGAACCATAATAGGAAAATTAACCCCACGTTACTAAAAAATAACACGGGCTCGGGAGGTCTAATATAGGAAAAATGCTCGTAAACGAAGGGGTTAAAGACAAGGCAAGACAAGATAAGAAAAAATCTGTGGTTAAGAACTACAACCAACCAAAGCGCAGTGATATCTTACCGGAGTGAATCGGCCGCAAATCGTCAACAAGAGAATATGGCGACCATGGAAATTAATACTATGATGGCAAAAGGCGATTCTTATTTCTAAAGACTTTCTTCGCTGTTTGAGCCCATTTAATTTGCGATTCTAAATAAAACGCACATCGCGTGAATAAATCGTACGCGTTGATTTATCTGCTTGCGATGTATGAGACTGATTTCAGTGGAATACTTGAGACATCACGTCGCGATTACTGACTGCAGTTTGAAGCATGTGTTTATGAGGCGCCAGTTTGCGATAATGGCGGACCATCTTTTCTACGGCCAGGATTCGCTGACGGTCGTATCGTTTCAATGTAAGCCGACGCTGTGGTCGTCTCGTTGGGGTGGCTGAGTAAATCTACGGCGTCCTAACACATCAGACGTTCAAAGTTTGCCCTGGACGGTTCGTCTTTGAATTATCTTATTTTTGGCAAAATTCTACCTTTTGATCACTTGCCTTCATTAGCAGCTCTTGACTTTCTTTCGCCTTTTCATATACACAGCAGCTGTATATGAAAAGGCGAAAGAAAGTCAAGAGCTTAACCCTGACCATAACCCTAACCCTAACCCTTTCAACGGAATTTTTATCAGTGTTTACTGACTACTTTCAGTTACGCCGCTCGTCTTTACCCCTACCCTATTTTCTTATTCTAGGAATCTGTCTTAATTTAAAACTCCTGTTGGTAATCCTTAAGACTAAACTAACCGTGGACAAAATGGTCGATTGTTTACCGTAGAATTTAAATTTAAATTTAAGTTTTACAATGTTCATTGTTTTTAGGATGGCTTTCTGTCGTAGTATATGTTACTATTTTCCAATGACTGATCTCTGAAATCGATCTGGGTTTTTGTAGTTTGGATTGGGAGTGTCACCAACTGTTACCTCAAATTATTAGAAAAATTCTATATCTTTGTTGTTGTAATCGTCATCATTGCAATATTGTTGCTTCTAGTTCTTAGTGACAAGTTCTTTTAACTCAACTTTCAAAAGGTCAATTTCTGTCTGTTAGACATTGACTGAATTTCAGGCGACATGGAGGAAAGATCAGAATAATGTACAGATGAATATTCTTGCCGTTTACTTGAAGGGCATATGTATTTATTTGTAGAAAGTGTTTGAAATTGTGATCATTCACGATGGAAACGAGACTTATAATGCGAGCAGGAAAATGATTGTTTTGGGATGAGTGTTACACCAAGTCCAAATACAGTGAGAAACCTTATGTCTTCAGTGGTTAGGAGCCCTGACCACAAAAATAGAGACCAATCATGAAAGTAGTCATGGCTCTTCATTCAGCCACCGGTGATATCTGTTCGCATATGCAAAATGAGTGCTCATCTGTCTTTGTGAAAGGCATAACTTTTTGACAATTCATTTGTAACAGTTAGAATTTTTATATCAGAACAGTACAACATGTTGAATTTGTTTTAAGCTTGTTGAATCTGTTTTAGGTTGTTGAGTCGTTTTAAGAAAGAATTTTTAACTTTAGGAGTCCATAGTCCAAATGATTGTTTACTTTGCAACACACTAATGACTTGTGGTTAAGCTTTCAGCAATGTTTTTATTTTTAACAACAGGTCATAGAATTAAAATTCACAATAGCTTTGTAAAGAATTCATAGACATGGTTCACATCATTTTCAAAATGATGCTGTTTTTGACGGCAGTAACTTACGTTATGTCACAAAGTAGGCATTTCCCATTAAAAATACCAATATTACTAAGCAGGTCTTCTTTTTCATGGTGCTTTTATATTATAATGTTGATGATAATTGGCACTGGTTGAGGCTTGCATGCAGAGATGCAGAGATGCATCGAAGGCAGAGTTTCACCACTGTGAAGAGACTAATGCATAATATTGAGCCTATATAGGTTGCATTCAGACCAGCAGGAACTTTTTTCCTAACTTGATTTTCTGTTGCTCTGTAGACATGCGTTTTGATGCGTGCACTGCCTAAGTAGTGTCAGGCATCTGGCGGAATGTAAGCTATGGCATCTGGGAAATTACGGTACACTGTTTAGTCACCGTATATGACACCGATGCTATATGATTTATTATCGATGCATGTGATGTTTATTTGATAATTCCGTTATCAGTTTGACTCAGCGCTTGCTTCTTGAAGGTTGATACTCTTAGAATTGAAGTGTTTTTTTTCTGTATAGTTCAAATTGAATGATGGATGTTGACATAAAATCGGAAATTGAAGAGAGTGAAAGTTCTGGGGAGGCTGATTTTGCCGGTCGAATTTATGACTATTCTATGGTGGATATCGATAGATTGGAACAGTCTAGAGAGGGAGATGACAGTGAACAGCTTTCCAACATCATTGCTGGCAATTGCTGTAAGGTGTGTGGGGACAGTGCCACCGGAATGTATTTTGGAGCACTGGTCTGTGTGCCATGCAAGGTAAACAAACCATACATGTCAAAAATACCTATGTTGGTAATTGTGCAGAATGGTTGGTTTGACCCCATAATTAATGATACTGGTCAACAGTGAAAATGTTGCTGACTTGAAGAGGTCATAATCTGTGGTATTTTGGTGTCCTGAACACGAATATGACCATGAAAACTTTTTATTGACTCTCGCTTTGAAGATATTTCATATAGCTTATTTTCTAAGTCTTGCCACATAAATTTATCCAGTTAAGACTGTAAGAAGATGCTAAATAAGCCTTAAATGATGTAATATTGCATCACTTTGCTTAATACCATTATATACACTTCATTCAGAGTTTATTGCATCATTTTCTGATGCAATGCAGTACTACTGCCAGGAGGTAGTGTTCACAAACTTTCTTGGGAATGTTAGGGAAGAAAAACTACAAGGAACTAGGAGAAGACATGCTGATGTATTAGAAACTTGGCTGCAATACGTCTCTGAAGATCCACTTCCTTTATTCCCATTTGGGTATCTTTCCTGACAACTTGTGTATGAATAGTGATGAACATGGCAACCGTATTGATCAAGATATCACAACAATGGAACAAAGGCACTGGGGTAAATGGTCAACTAGCTTGCTGGTTGAATACTGCTAGACACTCCCTGGAGATGCTTCCGAACAGCTGTACAAGAGACAGGCAGAGAAATATAAGACGTAGTCTATGACTTGATTTTTTACAGCTTTTAACCAGAGGCCTAATTATTACTATTGCCATGCATTAGGGTAATAAACAAACATTTGCAGATTCCAAAAAACTAGAGCCAATTTTGCATTCTGATTGTCATATTTGTGCATATAACAATTGATAAAAATTACTAATATCATTTCAGTAACATGGCTTTTGTAAAAAGTTTTTGTCCAGTGTAATAAGGTTTTGCATATACCAGAAAGTCTTCCAATAATATATTTTAGTGCGTGATTTGTTGAATTTATGGGTGACAGGCTTGATGAACTTCAGAGGCCAGGTTATGTATGGCCTTGGCTTCTTTTAAGCAATAGTATGAAATATTGGAGTGACAATGTAGACTACTTGTGCACTTGAATTGTAAACAGTTCAAGTCTTCTGATTCAATGGGAATCACGGATTTCCAACATATTTTCCAATATGTAACTTTGAATGCTGTGAAATTGAAAATTGCTTACAGTAAGGATGGTAATGTTGTAACCTCTGTAATAAGAATTACGGTAATTGATGATGCAAAGTTTTGTTGCTTTTTCCAGACTTTTTTTCTGCGCTATGGTGGGGGGAACTGCGTCTTTGAGTGCAAGTTTGAGAAGAATTGTGAGATAACATCGGCCAGCCGGACTCAGTGTAAATACTGCCGATACCAGAAGTGCATCCAAGCTGGAATGTGTCGGAAAGGTGAGGAGGGCAGTCGATATGTCAATGAAATGAATCTTGTGTGTGTGGTGCTTTTATAAATGTGTGGTGTTTGGCTTAGAGTGTTGTCGAGTTTAGAAGTTTTTCTTTCTAGAAGAAGTGCTAGTCTAAATCATGTATTTACAGTATGTCCACTTTCAGGGATTCCATATATTTGGAAAGAATATTCAATTTTTTAATTAAGTTTTGTGCAAAATGTTAAAGCAAGACATTTTTTCACAGTCTCTTCTAAGTGAGAATATATAATCTCTTGACATCATATGCTTAGTACTAAACATACCATAATGTATTTACGCTATAATTTACAGTATTAGCAATAATAATTGCTTAAGTACTGTATCTGTTGTTGTAGTTTCTAGTTATGTTGTTGTGATGAAGTTATTATATTCAGTTGAATTAAATGTAGAGTAATTTTGTGGTTGAGATTTATAAATAAATGTATTTGATCGAATCAGATTTAAGAGCTGTAGTGCTTTCAAGCATAATTTTTGCATTTAAGATGAAGACAATTCAGATTTAAGCTTTTATACATATTATATTTTCATTATTTGATTGCTTTGCTTTGATGCAACATTTAGCTTGTTGTACTTACTTGCTTTATGACCATTAACCCTTTGACCTCGGCAATTCGTGTAACCGATAGGTCACGAAGCCAAGATATCAGCTTTATGGAATGAAAGGGTTAATAGAGTAGAGACTATGCAAATGTCATTGTAGTTCGTCCCACTCAAGTGCATTTGAATGAAGGACAGCAGTTGTGCGTTGTCTGCAATGATGTTGCAAATGGTGTTCACTTTGGAGCCATAACCTGTGAAGGTTGCAAGGTCAGATCAATCTTGAATTTTAAGAAATTAGTTGGATTTTAATTTTTCCAAACAACTATTTCTATGATTTAGTTGTATCTGTCAGTCTGTTGACCCCATGCACTGTTGTGCTCATAAATGAAGTTGCCTCCTTATTCTTCCTTTTCTTTTTATGTGACTTTTCTTCATGTATCAGTAATGTATTGCGCTGCATGGATCCTATCTCTGCCAGGTATGCACAAGTGCCATGGTCAAGTTAGCAATAATGAGCACATCAGGTGCTTATTTGATGGATGAATGAAGTGTGACTTTGAGAGCAGAGAGTTAGTTCATTGCCCACATTAGTTGATAACAATTATTGTCAACAAAATTCATGTCTAAGTTGAGAAATTTGTTTATAACTTTCCTAATCTGGTTTAATATTACGCTTTTTATTACGCGTTCACTGGTAAAACAAATGAGTTGTGAAATAGTGCAATGTATATTTATATCCTGTTTATGATTCTGCTTCTTTCACAAGCCTATGTGCAATATGAAATTCTGTCCAACAGTTTTAATAGTTGATTAGAAAACTAGCTTTGGATTTTGAAGGCATCAAGCAGTCAAGCTATATATATATATATATATGAAGAGTCAAAGTTCTTCCCAAGCCTCACTGGCTCACAGCACGGCACTGATTTTTATTACGTTCACTGGTAAAACAAATGAGTTGTGAAATAGTGCAATGTATACTGATCTCTGTTTCTATAGTTCTCAGCCAGGCATGCAATACCACGGATATGTGGCTAGTGCATCTCGTAGCGTACCTTTTTGACTTTACTTATACCGCTTCTATTAATTTTTGTGGGAGGATAGCAGAGTGGTAACATCTTTCGACTGTAGAGCATACAGAAGCGAGTTCGAGACTCGCAGGAGCCCTGGGGTTGGCTCAGCCTTCACTCAATTGCAGTGGTAAAAATGAGTAGCAATGGTAACATTGCAAGCTAAGGTAGGCTTAAGCCTACCCAACTAATCCCACCAACGAAAGAATATGTTCTATATGTTTTGCCCATAAGCCTTTAGGCAAAAAATAGCCATTGACATAGAAGAAAATTTTCTAATACGTAGCAATTTCTGCCTATTTCAGTAGAGGGTGCTAGCCCTCTGGACCACCCAACTCAAAGATTTAGTCGCTCCTCCCAAGAAATCAAAAGTTATAGGGCTATAAAAGAATACGTTCTATATGTGTTGCCATGCATACGGCTATAGGCAAAATTTCTTGCTGTCTCTCTGAGTTTCTGAAATTTAACTAAGATTGTGAATGTTGAAAAATTGTAAAATGACATTTTGACTAAAAATATTATTCTGCTATTATTCTGCGTTTCACTTTTTTCTTTCGTAGAAGTTTTTCCGCCGTGGTCTCACGGAACACGACACGTACGTCTGCAAGAACGACAGCAAATGTTTGGTCAATCCACGAACGCGAAACTCGTGCCGTTATTGCCGATACCAGAAGTGCCTCTCTGCGGGAATGTCTCGAGAGGGTATGGATACGAATCTAAGTTTGAAATTAAAGCTAGTAACAAGTTATTTTCCATGTGTGATATAAACATTTTCGCAGCCAGGAAGCAGAACCGTGTTGTTATTGTTTATTGTTTATATATATGTATGTATATATATATATGTATATATATATACAGTATTATACACACTCACACATGCAGACACACACACACACACACACACATATATATATATATATATATACTGTTGTTGCAGCTTGACGTTCTTTCTGTTTCAGCCATCCAAATGGGTCGTCCATCGAAAGTGCGAAATATTACCAGTAATGGAAACGAGTGTCTAAAGCCAAAGGAGTCGAGATGTTCAAGGGAAGGAACAGAGCGCGGTTTCACCAGTCTCACTGACGAATGGCTGAAATATTATGCTGACTGTGCACTTAAGCCTGATGTTGCTGATAAAAGCAATAGTGGCACAACAAAAGATTCGTCCGGTTTAAGCCTGGAGTCTCATCCGCCAAGAAACGGCTCAAAGTCGACTGTTAAGACAGGTTTGAAATCCGGTGAGTGTGTCAATGTTGTCTCCGACATGACACAGCTTTCTTTTCCCAGTGCGTCACACGAGGCGGAGAACACGAGTGCCGATGATGACGATGATGACAGGTGCATCGTAGTCACTGAGTCACTTGAGGTGACCAGCTCGGCAAGCTCTCAGCAAGCTTCTAAGTTGAAAAATTCACAGATGAATGCGTGTGGATTTGTTGTGCCACAGAAGGAAAATGATTTGACAAAGACGTCTGACTTTACGAATCCAACTTTTGCACCCGGTGAGAGTCCACTTTCAGTTAGAAACCAGTTTCCTGTGAAGTCTGCTTTGCATCTAACAGCTACTAATAACGGAAGTTTTGATGGTTTAGATTCTTCTTCTGATAAACTGGACAATATGTCGTGTACAGCAGGGTTAAAGAGAACGCTTAGCATGTCTAGTGGCGGACACTGTGAGCTCAATGTTGCTTCATCGTTGCCCTTTAGACAGCGATCGTCTTCAGAGCTGAAAGTGAAAAAACTTTTGACAAAACATTGTGCCGGTGTAAATATAGGCAGAAATGTTCCTGAAGAGGCTAGTTGCCTACATTTTAGGACCGTTTGCAAAGAGGACAGGCAAACCGGTCCAGGCCACAAGCTGTCAAGAAATGGAGATTCTTTGTGCTTGAATAGCGATTTCAAGAGAAAGATCGTTTCACCTGTTGACGCTCCGAGTCCCAAGCCTCCAGGCTCTCCCGAACTGCGGATCTGCATTCCTGGTAAATCTCCGCCTCCTCTTAGAGAGGTGTCGCTCGGTGTCGATGAAACGCTCCACCAGCCTTTCCGCTTTCGACCGACTCCGTCTGATGCCGGCAGAGACACTTGCCATTCTGCAACTGCGTCTGGCCAGGAGAGTCTACCTTCGTATTCCTCTTCGGTTTCCGATGTCCGTCTTATCTCCCGAATTCCAGCAGCGGTGGTTCTTTGACATCGTTTTCTTGGACTTCAAAAAATCGCCACCAGCTGAACAACCACGAATCCCCGTACGGTACGATATTAGCTTTGGCGAGCAGTTGCCAGCTCTTCAGCGAAGCCAGCAGAAATCCTCTGGTGGACGATGGTTCGTGCGACGAGGTGATTAACATATGCAAAAGCATTTGTTCCGAGGAACAGGCGAGAATCGTTCATCGGTACTGGCTGGAACCTAGTTTGCCCGATGAGAACATTATATTTAATGAGAAACACAAAGGGATCATCAAACAAATACTTTCTGCTTACGAGCGTTTCGTGCAAACGGGAACCAACATCAACGTAACCTTGAGAAAAGAGCTCGATGTAAGTCTTCTGCTGAATTCGATGTGTTTTCTTCTTTACTGTACCATGTATGACTAGAGCTTATATGTGCAATCTTGCGTCGATGACATGTCACTCTTACAGCACTGATTTTCATGGCTGTAGTTTCAGTGAATGGACTGTAGCTTTGTTTAGGGCATACTCCACTGGCATGGTTTCTGGTAGAGTCGTTAAAAACAGCAGGTTTTCAACGAATCTACATCAATGCATGTTTTTCAGGTTGTGTAATTTATGCTAATTAATGCAGTCTAACTGTATTAGCCAGTGGCAACAATTGAGTTATTTTGTCTATTTCGACATGAGTTGGTCTCCAGTTTCATTGTTATTCTTATATTGTTTTTGTTAAAGACAGTTTTGTAGGAGTTATACTCTGTCAAACCCTCTTTATCTAGAGGGAATGATATTATGTATGTTAATTTGTTGCATTTTATGTACATTTTTTAACGACCATGTTTGGATGTTTTTAAATTATGCGTAGAATTCACCGTCATCTGATGAGAATTCTACGCTGCCTGAATGGATTCAGAAGAAAGTTGTGCCAGTGTACACATTTTCATCAATAACATATTGTAAAAGTTTGCCAGGTAATCTACGTATTATATAGCTTGTTATTATATAGCTTGTTATTATATAGCAGTGTGTGTATTATTGCTCCACATAAACTTATGTCGTTTTCTTCCAATTTTAACTCTCTGCTTATAGTTTGATCTAGGAGAAAGAAACAATATCTTTTACTTTTGTTATATTTTTTTGATTTTTGCTTTAAATGGAATCTTAAAGTTTGATTAATCTCTGCGTTCTTTTAAGAACTTTTATGTAATGATGCATTTGGATTTGATGTGATTTTAAGAAATGTCTAAATATAAGATGTCCAATCAACTTCTATGGAAATTGTTTCTTTATCAGGCATAACTTGATAATTTAATTATATTTAGAGTTCTAGATCAATTTCCACCCAATTCTACAGTATGGAAATTGCTATTACAAAAGATGTTATGTAGAGATTAGTAAATTTTAGAAATGGTATCGTTAGCCCTAATACTGTTTGCTGTGTTGTTTTTGATAGGTGGAAATTGCAGACAGACTGTAGATTTATGCCTCTGATGTGATTCTGTGTAAAAAAATTGTTTATAGGTTTTCAGGAATTGACAGCAAAAGATCAGGCAACGCTTATTCGACTGGGACAGTCGCAGAGTCGGCTGCTGGTTGCCGCCAACCACTGGTACGACCCTCACGAAAAGAAGTTTCACGACTTCCTGTCGTGGCGAACAGAGGACCTTTTCAAGAAGAAGCTCACCAGATATGCAGACACGATTCACAGTCTGAAGCTGGACCGCATCGAATCGGCCGTCCTCAACGTCCTTGTACTCATTGCCACTGGTCGGTTGCTCTTCTGCTGTGGCCATACTTGTCTTAATCAATGAATATACTCTTCAATGCTACTGCTTTTAGTTATGTCCTTACTCCTTAGTCTATTTATAAAGCTGCTGTTGTAGGATCTATTGTCTTATTTGTATATTTGTATATCATTCTCATTAACTGTCACAGGTTAATTCAGTTTGAGTTGCTTGCCTTTTGAGTTACCTACGATTTCATTAGCATTTGCCAAGCCATAGTCAGCTTTACTTCAAGAGATAACAATATTTATTTTCCATTGAGTGAAAGTAAGCTGCTTTTCTGAAAGTAATCTTTTCCCGTGCTGTGGGCATCTGTTATTGTGTTTGTGTATTGTAGTTTGACTTGCCATTTGTAGTTTGAGTAACGAATTTTTTACGTGGTTCTTGATGTCGTTGAATATGTCTTTTAAAGATTATCCTGGTCTGAAGAATCCGGTTTTGATAGAAGAATCGAGACAGAACTTTTTAAGTGCTTTCAGGGCCTACACTACAGGTAATATTTTAAATGACTATAATATAGTGACACTCTGTTACAATTGGTGCTGCATGATATTCTAAACTGGAAAGAACCTAAATTAAAACCTGAGACCAAAATATTAACCAGATATTGTGTAATTTTAATGAATCTAGTGCAGGGACCAGACCCTGTGGGATCGGGGGGCTCCATTGCCGTCTGCTGCTCAATGCTCATAATGTAAATCTACTTTTTGAATTTATCTCAACTCATTGATGAGACGCCAAGTAAATGGGCGTTTCCCATTGAATTCCGTTTGGAGGCACCGATGCACAGCTTCTGTATGGTTATTGCTGCCTCAGTGTTGATCGTTAGGCATGTAAACTGGAATCAGACACCTTTTTATTTTCGTTGCTGGTGCATGCCATGAACATCCCAGGACCTATTTGGCCATGACCTAATTTTCCAGTGACCCAATCGGCACGACCTATTTGTCCTGGCTTTGCTATTGGAGGGTAGTGGGTAAAATCTGACTGCAAAGTGATCTTGGACAAGTTGTTTACCCAAATAGTCAATAGAAGGCAACAGGGAATCACTGCACTCGTCTCTGGTGGCATAAAAGTCAGCTGGGTCTCCATTGGGGCAGAGAACTCATCATCATCATCATCATCATCATCGTCATCATCATCATCATCGTCACTTGTGTCATTCATATATAGACTTGCAATAGATCTGCTGCATTCTGAAGTTGGTTGCAATTGGCTATAATGTTAGATTAAATGAATGATTTGTATTTTGGCATTGGGTTCATGTTTTTGCCTAAGGTTTTTGGTGAACTTGTGTTAAAGTGCTGATTTGTCTGGTACCATATGGTTTTGACTATTTCATATTCAAGACATTTAATATTTAAGTAATAGGCATTACTGAGTTCCTAAACTTTGCTATTATTTTATAAGTCTAGTTAATATATTAAACCATCCAGTGACTAGGCTCAGTGTTGGTTCAGAGACATTGTATGTTAATGACTGAGGATTATGTAGAATTTAAGATTTTTTAATATGATTTAGTATGGAGCTGTAGCTGTCTGTGTTTCTGATTAATTTTTCAGCAAAATATGGCACACCAAACAAGCGACTGGAGAACTTGTTCTGCCACGTTCCAGAATGTCGTTCGCTCGGGTTTCTTCACTACAAAATGACAATGACTTCAAGTCTGCAGGCAGAAGATGTAAAATTCTAATTCGGTGCGATGGTTGCAAAAGGTCCAGTTGCTGTCCGTTTAGTTGAGATGCATCTTTAATGAAGAATGTGTGACGTTTCCAAAACAGCACCGACTGTGCGGCATTGCAATGCTTCTCCACATGCCAGAGGGTTGTTGACCTGAAGAAGGTCCTGACCTAAGCTGCTAATGCAATTTCAGTATTGTTGGATAGTGTCGGCTGTTCTACTGCTTACTAACCTCTGGAACGAATGCCTTTCGCAGTTTTCATTTTTGCAAATATTTTTATTTCGTTCAGTGCCGTTCGAATGAAAAATTTGATACTGTTGATTGTGAAGGAAGACAGTATCTCGACTACTTATGGTGACGATTTGTTTTATTGTGGTTACTGATTCTTGGCTGTGCGACAGAAAGCATATTTTGGACTTGACAACTTTATCAGTTTGTTTAACTTGCTGTGCTAATATTTAGCTGTAATTTATGATTTCTCATAGAATTAACTTTTTTGAATTTAAGGTTTGCTTCTTTGGTATTTTGTTCTTTCATACCGACAAGATTGTAATGTGAGGAAAATAGTTGCTAAAATATGAGTAAATTAAAAAATTACTGTAATGCCAAATTTTAACGACGTATTTTTTTCTGTGTTACACAGATTTTGATCTTCAAATGCAATGATTTTAGGCTGTTGTACCTCTGTTTTTGATGGGGACATGGATCAGTCATGCAAATCTCTTATTCCACATGGCTTCAACTGTATTGGAACACCATCTTGTTATTCACAGTCTGGCATATGTAAAGTCTAATAACGAGAGATTTTGAAAAATATTCACGACATTTATTGATATTTGCCTTTGAACAGGCATCATGAATTGTTTGAAAGAATCTGGGTTCTTCACTAATAAATAAATTAGGCATGCTGACGATTTTTATGAGACATCATATGTTGTTTTACCATATGTTGTTACATTGCATTACATATATCAGTCATTTGGCATTAAGTGATTTGTGGTGACAATAGCAGTCTTGTTCTGTTTAAGTGGATTTACCGGTACAACTTGTAACTTGCAGTCAGCTTATTGTTTTGGCAGTGGTCTGGAGTTTTATAGAAACTGGACTTGCTCTTTGGTTGCCATCTCTGTTGTCTTGCACTAGGTCTGGTAAGCGCTGTTTTGGTTGAGGCTTTGTTTGTTAGTGCTACTGTAGTCATGATCTGATGCCGTCCTAATCAGCTGTATTTTTGAACTTATTCTTGGCTCATGTGTGTGGATCTTAATGAGTCCTGTGTCAAAACTGTGCTACACGCTGTCTTGCCTTTAATAACTTTAGTTTCTGTTGGCATATAAATGATCATGACATGTGTGTGTGTGTGTGTGTGAGTGGAATGTGAAATGGTTGCATTATTACCGTGATATTTTTGTTCTGCTGTATTTTGATTGGCTGAATTTCATTAAGACACGGGGGGACTGTCATTATAGTGCTGCATGAGCTCTTAAACTGAATGTGCTTGAAGATTGGGCAACGTTTGAGCAGTTTTGTTTTTACAAAGAATCCTTATTAGCATGGGATGAGCCTGTTGTGAATTACTGTAAGCATAATCCAAATTGACTTCCAGAATAAATCCATGAGATTGATAAATGAACAGAGGCAGAAAGAGACTCTGTGCCTTTACAGATGATGGTATGCATATTTTTGCATCTACGGTAGTTCATCCTGATATGTTGTTAGCATTGAACTTAGTCTATCCTGTCGAGTTTATTAACAGCCAGTTTCTTTCAAACTAGTAATTTGCAGTTCCCATTTTGTTCTGCCAACATGAAAGTCATGCTAAACATTAGTATGTTACATACTATGTGATGCTTGTATGTTTTACTGTGTTTCTGTGTTAATTTGTGTTTTGCTTAGGTTATTTCTGTCTGGACATTCTAATATTTTGTGGTTGTCATGGTGCATTGTTCTGCATTGCAGAAAATAATTATAGATATGGATATGGATAGCTTCACAGTATATAGTATTCCACGCTATGACATCTTAAAAGTGTTTCTGTAATGCCTTGAAGTTTATTTATTACAAATTTACTGTAATATCTTTGTGACTTCACTCTTTTGTTTCTGCTTGTGCTAATGTGTCTTTGCGCTCAAACATGGTGATAAATATGCAGAGGCCTCTCTTGCTGTGTGTTGCTTAAGTTTATGTAATCGTGTGGTGTCGTTTTACGGAAAGTGGCTTGATATTTTTATGCACTGAACTGATGATCGGTTTGATCATTAGGCTTTATCTTGTATTGCTGCATGGTTGGAGCATTTACTTAATCGTAGTTTCTTTTAACAAGTGGAAAATTAGCAAACTGCTCAAATAGAAGAAATTATTGACTGGAATAAAACTTGACGCATCAAATGGTTTCTTATAGTAGTAGTAGTAGTAGTAGTAGTAGTAGTAGACTTCTTTAGCGCCATTGTAGTAGTACATCTGCACCAGTCAATGGTCGCTTCAGTGAATATGATCTCCAAAATTTGATTTATGTCAAATGTTTCTTAGTTATCCGATTAATGTTTTGGCCAATGAATTGATGTTCAGTAATGTTGTGATTGAATTTGTTAACACCATTTTTGTGATCGTTTTTGGCTTTCAAGGTCTTTCATCAGAGGCTTCACGCTCTAAATATAGGAAATAAAACCATGAAATGTGTTGATATAATTTTATTGTTGATTTTTGTTGTTGATAGAGCTTTAAAGGGAGACAACTATTTGGTGGTTAAAACAGTTTGAAATACATTTCTGTCAGCATTTGGATTTTGATTCTATCACTTAGAATGATATTGATGTGTCTGCTGAAGTAATGATACTTTGTTTCTTTTTAACATGAGTATTTAGGCAATGCTTTTTATAGTTGTAGTTTAATGATACCAAGATACAGGCTGTAGTTGGTTGCACCAAAGGATGAGTAGACAGTAAATTGTTTTGGCTGTGGTGCTTATTGTGTCAACTGATGCGCAGGTAATAAATAGAAATGTTGCTGTTTATCATGAAAACCGGTACGCAATGTCGGTGCCGAAAGTGCATCCCGGCAGTTTTGATGAAGGGCCTATCTACGAGGGCTAGAAACGACTGCTTATTAAAAAATTGTAATCATTAGAAATGCATTTTTTCATGCATCAAATTTTAAATATGCTCAGAATTTATTTATTTGATTTTGTCACTTTTAAACGGAGTATTTTATTGGATAGGTGTTAACGAATGCTTAGTTCAGTGTTGTCCAAAGTGTGTTGCGTGGAATTTGGGTCCGTGAGAATCCAGGGGTTGCGCAGAAATATTTTGTAAATATTTAAAATTACTAGTTTTTTAAAAACTGGCATGACCAGCCAGTATATTAGAATCAAGTTTGTGGCATCCTATGATAGAATTTATGTTTAGATATTTCTTGGTCTCATTTTCAAGCAGCTAGTATTACAAGAAAGTTGTTAAACTTAAGAAGTTAAGACTCGAGTCTTAAAAAATGTACGTTGTAGCATTGTACCTGAAGAAATATTGCTTAATGTATTTAAAGCAATGTTTTCACTCTGGGGAGGGGAGAGTTCGACTGCAAAGATTAAATTATTTTGACCGGTTTCCGTGAGCTCACAGACTTTTGGACAACACTGGCTTAGTTGCTTCTTCAAGTGACTGCCACTGCCTGCTGTCTGTTGTTGACTACTGTTAAGACTCATTTTATAGAGTAAAATTAAACTGTTTTGATTTCCTGTGTAAGCTCAATAAGTCTGTACATACTTGCTGAAATCTTCCTAAATACAATCCCTCGTTTATCCTTGACAATAGCTTTTTTTTACCATACAATGTATTTTGATACGGAAAATGGCTTTACTTTTGCTGTTTTTTCCTGATTTTCTGTAAAAGACCAATCTGAGTGCCATTAATGAGATATAATAACAGAGATGAGATTCCATTTGTGAAGGCAAATATGTTGTTGAAACTTCATGCATTAATGTTATCAGTGTCGATTATTGAGTTCATGGCAATCAGCATTGTTGCATTGATAATTCACTCCTGCTGATAATTATAGTTGAACTGTGAAGGCAAATTGTTGTCGCTTGGCTTTTTCTGCAGTTTATAATGATGCTCGCTGAATCAAAAGCATTTCTTGAATGAGGTTATCTATGAAATAATACACTTGTAATATTACATTGTTTCATCTGAATGAAGTCTGATAAAATGTATCCATTAGCTTATTTAGTTTAACCTAAGAAGAGATTTCAATAGATATATTTGTTGTTACATTACGGTAAATTAATAATAAAGTAAAGTTTTCCCATGCCTGTTTTCGGGATTGGGGCTGGTGCTGATCTCCGGTCTCCAAGGCATACAGCGATGTGGGTGGCATGCGCCATTAGCATAGAGTAGGTTGCCGGCCAGACGTCTAGACCCGCGCTTTACATCGCAGCGAGCGCTGCTCCTCAATTTGATATTACAACCGCCCTCTACTGAGTAAGACTGAGTTGGCCTTAGGGGCTCCTGCAGGGGTTGAACCTGTTCTGTCAGCGTGCCTGTCCAGTGTGTAGCTGATTGATATTTTAAAATATGTATTTACAAATTCTATTGCTTTTAGTCGGTGAACGATTTTGGCCATAGTTGCCTTAGATACAGTAGTCTGGGTAACTCCAGCTGTTATTGAGGCTGTCTATAATATGTCTATACAGTATTTTTAAAAATAAATGTGTGTTTTACATGTAAGAAAGTTAAATGCAGTTCTGTAAAATACTGCACTATGTATGCTCTCAAAATGGAATTTGTACATTCAAATATATCGGCAGATAGTTTTATTCTTTTACATCTCTCGTCCTGAAGGTAACTTCAGTAGCTCTTTGTAGCATGGATGTCAACTGTGATGTCTCGTCCTTAAAGTAATGCACACGCGCGTGTGT
The DNA here is from genome assembly GCA_018105865.1 of Metaphire vulgaris. Taxonomy (NCBI): domain Eukaryota; kingdom Metazoa; phylum Annelida; class Clitellata; order Crassiclitellata; family Megascolecidae; genus Metaphire; species Metaphire vulgaris. Next base: position 523,156 of record CM030847.1, read on the forward strand.
GTGTGTGTGTGCATGAGTGCTGTTACATACATATATTACATTAGATCTTTAGGTTAAATATTTAATGTGATTTGATGTCATGTTCGCATAACATATCTGCTTGTTACATCTTTCTACAGTTTATTGGTATATAATTTACTTGTATAAATTATAATCTGTGTGTAATGTCTTCATTTATGCTGAGATAAACATGTAGCATACAGTTGCTATGTATTGATTTAATGAGAAACTTGTAAATATTGTACAAAGAAAAGCTGTTTTAACATGCATATTATATTAAATTGTTGATTTGGGAGGATATGATGTCTTTGATTTTTTTTTAAAAGCACTAGGAGCAGTGTTACCAGTGTCTGGGATTTTTAACTAGATTGGGGATGTTTGAGTGTTTTCTGGGGTTCTGTTTTTTCCAGCATATTAGAAATTTTCTGTTGTTTGGCTATTTTATAATCGGTTGAAACAAAGTAAGAGAAGTTGATGATCTTTTTTGCTTGTCAAGACTTTGTTGACAGACAGAATGGTTATCAAAAATTTGGGAAATTTTGGCGAACTATGGCAAAATAGTGAAAATTTGTTAAAATAATGGCAAAAACTGCCAGAAAATAAAGATATTCTGGAAATCTTTTGCATATATTCTGGGGATTTTAAAAAAAACCACTGGCAACACTGAATAGGAAGTCAGACTGCTCCCTCCCCAACATTTAGGACTTCCAGTCGACCCTAAGTGTCATCAGGCTTGACACAAGTTTTATCCCCATTGAAAAGTCGGTCCTGAGCAATTGTAAAGATATCCCAACCTCCCACATAATGAGCATTATATGATTATAGTCTTGTGTCCATAGAGGATATTTGTTCTATTTATTCCTAGTTAGCGTTGAAAATCAGCAGGGATAGATTGTTTAGTTTAATTAATTGGGACGAGTTGTAAATTATTAAGATTATATTGACGTCAGTGTAGCATTAGGCAAGTGTAGCTGAGTTTGACTTGCAGGCTTTGTGCTAAGTGATTGCTCCCCGTCTTACCTATCGGTTGGCTAAGTGTTGTCGTCTGCCCTTACGCGGACCAATCGGAGGCCTCCGTTGGCGTCACGTGTCCAACCATCTGGTAGGCACGGATTTCTATTTATAACTGGATAGCGCTTGGCCTATAGCCGCCGTACGCAGCAGTGAGGTGCGCCAGCCAGAGCGGCCATATTGTTACTCGTATTCATCAGCTGACACTGCTATACTAGGAAGGTGGCGAGGCCAGTGGCGGCTCCCACAGCAGGATATGGCTCCACCGAGGGTGGGTGGGGGATAAGGAGGGAAGGGGTCCGTGCCCCTATTGAGTGCCTGCCTCCCAGTGGCCCCCCAGTTGGGACCTATACTTAATGCTACATACATTAAACAACAAATGGTTGGCCCCCATGATTAGAAGTTGCCACCCTAACGGCCCCCTACTTGCCAAATCCTGGAGCCGTCACTGGGCGAGGCTGGACTGATATTCTAGGGTCGTTCCTGGCACTATATTCAATTCATTTGTCAATAATTGTATCACTCATTTACATTCATTTTCTTTCACACTGCTCTTTTATCTAGCAGGCCTAAGGCGTCTTTCATTGATGAACAGCATGCAGTTGGATGTTAAGCCTTTTTACCCTCATCAGACAAACATCTCTTGACAAATGGACCACATTGTGCAGTATGCCTAAGCCTAGATGCAGGGTTATTTCTAGGATTGTGAATTTGGGGGTGTTGGGAAAATCTGGGGCGGGTGGTTATATTTAGGATTGTAGGATTGTGAATTTGGGGTTGTCGGGAAAATCTGGAGAATTTGGAAGTCTCTACCCAGTGTTTAATCGATTCGGGGAGAACTGAAAAAGCCAGAGGGAACTGACAAAAGCCTTCATTCTTCTCCTTTGACTCGATTGTCGTTTAGAGAAGTATTTTCATCCTGTGCTAAATCTATCTCTGTCCTGATATATGTTGGCCTTTTCAGACAGAGAATAACACTTCTAAAACAAACATCATTACAATATATTTCCAAAAATCCTTTTATAATATAAAAACCAAACTTAAATATTGTTTCTTTAGCCAAACAAGAAACATTGTAACATTATTTTCCATAGCAAATGTTTTAGTCTGTGACCGAAAAACTAACTGTTTTAAAATTTCACAGCCCCAAGAGTTTAATTGACAAATAATTGATTGTTGATAACTGAAAGCAAAAAACTAATGGTACAATTTGAAGACACCAAAGAAGGATCATCTGTCAGGACCTAATGATTAGCAATTCTTACTAATTAAAATCTTTTATGTATACATAACAAGATTACAAACACTATTCATTTAATCAATTCAGCACTGAACACAGCCAACAGCCTACCAAACAAGCCTACCATACTACCAGTAACTGCCATTGGAGTTTTAGATAAATACAGTAACTGAAAACTGACTTATATAAACTCAGCAACACATGGTCTCCAAGTGCAAATGCAAATGCATTGACAAAGGACCTAACTATAAGAATGACCAAAGATTTTAACAGAAATGGTCGATTTCTTCCTAAACTGGTTCAAAATTTCAAATTCAGTCGCTTCTGAACAACTGTTGCCTGGTGAATTATGGCATCCATTTTTCTTTTCATAGCCTTCAGACTGTCTTTGGTCACATAGGCATGGTCAGCTTTGGCTGTCGATGTACAGGTGATGACAAATTAACGTAAGCACAGGTTTATGACATCATCGTCAATCAATTGAAGTCTCGGCTTTGGCAGCTTCGTGACTTGGTGACCTATAAGCAAAAGCACAACAATATGCTTATTATGCAATCATAATAATCATCATCGTTTCAATCTAGAGACGTCTTAAAGGACTCCAGACCCTAGACGTCCACATCGTCCCAACGGGTCGGATGGGTCCCATATAAACAATCACACCAACCCAGAGACGTGTCAAAAATACACCAAAAAATCGCCTACTGTAATGTAGAATTCAACAAATAATTTAAGTGGCAGAGCTATCCCAGACATCCACAATATTTTCATTGAAACACTACATAATGTTGTCATCCCCAACTTCACACAGTGTTACCAATCGCATGACATGTGGCACAGTTCATTAACATATTTTAACATGACCCAACCCATTTCAATTACGTACAGACCAGGAGCAGCCCCAATTATGACCGGCCCCTGGCGTATCTAGTAATTCAAATTTTACATATTCTCAACATAATAGTCAGACATTGATTGGTTTTAATTTAGTGTACAATTTGTGAACATGCTGAACATGGAGTCTACAGCCTTTGGGTCTTGTATCCATCCCTTTTTGGTCCTAAAGTTCACCAACAGCTTATTTTTCACAAGCTTTGTTAGAAGTATTCCACTAGGCTAGCAGCTTCATCTAATCCTGAATGCAATGAAAATGAACGTGAAAAATGTATGTAACCCTACGGCTGAGAGGACCATACAAAATGCTAGTTGAGAACAAAGAAGATACAGTACATTGCTAAAAAACGAGATCAAACATATAAGCTGACCTTAACAAGATGTTGAGCACTATAGCTCTATAGAAGCAGATCTGACCACTAGACGTCTACCGGGTATATCTCCGCTGATCTGACCCTCCCTCTCCCGGCCGCTGATCGGATCACTAAGCGTCTATATCAAATTGAGATCAGCGGATCATCTTAGCTCAGCGGATCAGCTCAGATCAACGGATTATTATTACCCGCCACTTCGGTGCTAATTTTGAAAGCGCTATAGAAAATTAACGAGATTTCACATTACATTTCGTCACATTAAATTTCAGAGTGAATAGACAGACATAGAAACCTTTACTTACGCGTGAAATGATTGCTTTGCTCCTTTAAATTGTTGTTTCGAACAGTTAATCGCCGCACAACTCGGCATCTTCCACGATTGACTATGATTAGTTCACAACACTACGAGCTACAAGATGGTGGCTAGTTGACCTCAGGCTGTAAGCTAGTAACCTACATCCAGGTCTATAAATAGAAATCCGTGCTGGTAGGACGTCGAGGTCGTCGTCGTCGTCGTTGAACCGAGTGAAATCGTTGCTAATCACTTTGTTGTCGGTATTATCGTCGTCGTTGTTGTTGTATGGTGATGATGGGAGACCAGCAAGTGTCGTCGTCGGTCGATCTGCCCAGAGGCGTTACCCCCTTCTATCCGATCGTCGGCAAGGTGGACGTCGGCGAAGACGAAGGGTGGATGTCGTCCGCCGCTGGTCGAGGGTCTTCGCCGTCGATGGTGACGACGCCCTCCCCTAGGTCGTCGTTGTCGATCGCCGCCCAGGCGCCCGTGAAGCCCGGCCGAGGAGGAGGTGGAGGCGATCAGTCGTCGTCGTCGGCATCATCATCATCATCGGTTGTGGCGTTGGGTTCAACAACGACAGGGACGTAATCGATGAAGTCAACGTGAATTCTGTGATCACTTCGTTCGGCCTGATGCAGGTCGACGCCGGCAATCGTTATCACCATCATTATCAGCAGCAGCAGCAGAAGCTGCCTAATTCATCGAACTCTCAAAATCTATCTCCATCTATCTATCAGCTGTTAGCTCAGTCTCAGCATCCAATGCACAGGTGGCCCATGACAGGTATTCAAGCAGCAGCAGCAGCAGCAGAATGCTGTTTCCAACTTCTGTCCCACGACTTTTCAGAGTGATTCCCAATTCTCTTCCAACCTGCCGGCTGGTCTTGAGTGGAACAGCAATCTCCAGCCAAAATTGCTGTCTCATTGTAGCGATTTTAACACTCTGTGGGGTCAGAATCAGCAGTTCAAAAACACCAACAGCCTGCTGAGTAACATTGCTGATATGACTCTCCTGTCTAAGTTGCAGCCAAAGTGTTCCTTTGCAAAGAATTTTCAGCAGTCTACTTCAGTGCTAAATGGAAAGTCAGTTCCAGAAGAAAGCAATGATTGTGTGAATCAGGTGATTTTTCCAATGTTGGATTCCTGTCAGTTTTCTAGAAATAAAGATGTTATTGTTGTGTGTCTCTTCTGGATAGTCATAATGATGTATATGGATGCTGCAGGCATTGCACTGCTAATGGTATGAAGAATTTTCATCATGAGCTTTAAATAACTTATCATATATTTTTACTTATTTGAGATATTATTTACTTATTTGAGATAGTTTTATTTTTTATAACTAAATATGTAGGCTTACACTACACTGACTTTCCTTCCTTCTGATTGTGACTTGTTTAGCTTTTCATATATATATATATATATATATATATATATATATATATATATATATATATATATATATATTAGTTGTATCATTTTGCCAAACCTAGTAATTTTAATGTAATATAGCAGTAGATAATACTTGAAAAGTGAGACAGAATTCTTGCCCATCTTGGTGAGTATGGTAAACAATGGCAGAAAATGGCAGGTGGTGTTTATGACTTTGCATTGTTCAATGGGCTGTGAAAGTTTTGTGTGTGCATGTGTGTGTGTGTGTGTGAAACTTTTGCTTGTTCAGTGTATATACACAATTTTACTTGATCACACAGGAGAACTAAAATCTGGTTTTGAGTGCCCATATTGCTCTAAGGCCATATATATATAACCAGTGACTATCACAGTATTTAAATAGGGATAATTGGAATATGCAGCAGAAAGTTCACAATGCAAGTGTTAGCATTTCTCCAGTATGTGTCCAGTCTGTCCACTGCATGTCTGAATGTTAAACATCTGTTCAGTTTTAGTATATGAAATTTTTCCATAGTTTTTCTGCAGCAACTGTAGCTTGCTTATATGTCTTTGGATGTCTTTAAAAACTATCGTAGAAAATTTTTTGATTTTTTCTCTGACTTAGTTAAATCATGATGCTGAGATGCTGAAACTAAATGGCATTGATGTCAGCATCTTGGAAATGAGTGGATTGTCTCAGTCACAAGATCATCTAAAAGGTAGATGCACAGTAAAATTAAATATGATAGACTTGAATACTTGATTTGCTCATTGATTGTTGCACCAGTCATACCTGAGCATGTATTGATTGTGACTTTGATAGGATGGCAATGTATAGATATCTGACTCCAAATATGCATTCAGAATTGAGAAGTGTAGTTACCAGTACTACTCGTGAACCAACTTGACTTGAGTCAGCAGTTATTGTACCTCTTGTTCTAGCAGAGGAGTTGTTGAACCAACCAGTTTGAATTTTCAATAATTCTCAGTGTGTCACCAATACCAGTCTATAATACCTGTTAGGCCTAATCTCAGTCAATCTGCACTACGAAATAAATTGTGATTTGCCATAGTAGAGGTGCCTCTTTATTGCCATATCAGTTTTCTCAATGTAGAACTGCTACTTTGATCTTGATCTAGTGTTAGTTTCTTGTTGATACCAAGCAGTTCATACAGATTTGTTATGCTAATTATTTACAGACACAAATAATTTGTGACACAACCTGATGTAAACTCTACTGACCATATTTTGATATTTTATACACTGCACGTGCATATGAAATACATGAAATCTCTTGTTGATATCTGATTTATGTAATAATGAGTTTATGAATAAGAACTGAAGGCATCAGAAAAAGAGGGAGGGCAAGAGACAATAATAAATAGAATCAGAAAAAGAAGACTTAGATGGTATGAACATGCCACTGAACATTTTATAAAGTGGCTTTAGCAGTAAATACAGTAGTATTTCGTCATTTTAGTTTATCTTGACAGCAGCTTACTGGTAAATAAGCAGATGCAGGCAATGATTCATTCTACTGGAAAGTCTTTATCATAATTTATGAAATTTGTGTTAATATTTTATGCACTCTATGCTTGTATTGCACATGTATATTTGGTATGTAGTGCAGGTTATATCTTAGCGTGTGGGTCCACTATTATAATACTTGTACGTAGTTGAGATCTGGCTCGAACTAGGACAATGAGACAGTAAATAAATTCACAGCTAGCTCAGAAGTGTCAAAAGGTCTCTTGTTAAGTCTTTAATATTGAGGTTCATCTGCCAATGGATATGCAAGAGCATAGAATATGCCGCTCAGGCATTGCAAATATATGACTATACATGCAGCTGAGTTCTATATAGGAATCTAATGTTGTGTAGGAATCTTATGTTGGAAGCAGCTAATCACTGTATGTTTTGTACTGCCTGCTTTCATTAGTAATTGGATATTGGATGTTGTCATTAGCAATTGAAATCAATTAAAGCTGCTTTGCAATTTGATTTGAAGGCTTTCCTAGCTGGACTTTCACCAGTCAGTTGGCCACAAAAAGAGGTAACCATGTGAAACGTAGCCAAAATGATTGGTATTCTTATCTTCACTATTTCATATTTATTAGTTTTGACATTTATTTTAAAAGTTTAACTGATTGTGCATTTTCAGTGACAGTTTTTAAGACCAACAGTGCACTTGTTACTTGGTTATAAAGTTCTAGATGGTTTATATACTGTGGAAATTTAAGCATATATCGATGTAAGGGGGTGGTTCTATTCAAGAACATTGTCATGAAATCTCGTAAAGATTAGGAGTGAGGTGTTATATCCAGTATGTCATGACTTAGCTTTCGTAAATTATATTCAATGTGTTTATTGATGTGAAAGTGTTTACCTTCCAGGAATGTCACCATAGAGTCATTCCATGTCAATGTCAATTCAATTTACAAATAATGAAAGTTACAACTCTGACATTAAGAGAAAGGTTCCCTTTGGAAAGCTAAACATTGAATATCAGGAAAGGTGCACATTTTCCTTCAATTTTTGTGACTCTGCAGAGAGAACAGTTTTGTCAATAGACAAGGTTTTGCTATTTTTTAATAAAATACTACTAGTAGTAAATAATTCCAGAAAGTTTCAGCCCTTAGCTGTGATTTTATTGAAGTTATAGAGGTATGAAATTGCAAAACGATTTAAGCAGCTGTCATGAAGCGTCATAAGTGGCACACCCACCGTAGGAACTATGAAAGTTGAATATCTCAAAAACTACTCAAGAGAGGAGGCTAAAATCTTGCAAACCTTCAAATGGATGTTTGGGGAACATTTCCGATTAATGTCATAATTTTTTGAGATGGCCAACATGGAGCCATTGGTTGAATTGACATGGACTGACTCCATGTGGATTATTCAATCATTTCTATTTGCTGGAAAATGGTTCTTTTAGATCAAGTGGTTCCAAATTTATCACAGTTGTCTGGAGTGTCACCAAACAGCTTGTCACCTTTGAGGATGGAACACTATTCTCGCAAAGTGTTTGTTGGCGGACTTCCCCCAGATATTGATGAAGGTATTGCACTGTTTTCTTCATTTGTCTGGATGCTTATCTCATATAGTGCTCATTAGAGCAATCTAAGTGAAGACAAATCCTGACTGCTTGAGGCTACAGGAGCATTATGATGGATCCCTATTCTTTGTGGTTATTTGTGACTTTATATATCCGTACAGCAGCATACATACATATTTTTTGATTTAATAAATGATGAATTAAAGATGAGATTTTTGTGCTGAACACCCTCCTCCAATGGCTTCCACCTTGTGAGTGTATTGAGATTAACAAACTGATGTATTGAGATTAACAAACTGATGTGAAGCAATCAGAAAAATGTGAAATGTTCAGTAAGGCAATATTGCAATATTGCCTTACTGAGCCCCAACAACTGATGCTGTAATTGCCCCAACTCCTTATTGCCTTACTGAACATTTCACATTTGTCTGATTGCTTCACACACTGCCTGCTTTGCTCCTCTGCTAGTAGAGGGCTGTACATCTACCTCTAGGATCAAACTCTTCACTATTTCCTGGCATTGACAATATAGAGTTGCTGAAGCCTCTCCTCATTCATTCACTCTTCCTTTTCTAACCACCTGTGAAAGTTCATTGTAAAATTAAAGTCTCGCTTCCATACTATTGCAACTGCTAGACCACCAGTTACACCTCTAGCTAGGTAACTAGAGATAAGAAGAGATGCTATACAAATCTTATACAGTGAAACCCGTTTAATTGCATAAGTGCCATGCACGCCTTGCTTATGCAGTTAACTGGGCCATGCGAATAGCCGGAATGTCTGATAGTTAATTGTATGCACAAAACACTGGTTCGGGTTTTTATGTTGATATGCGATTATGCGGGTTATGCAATTAAGCGGTATGCGATTAAGTGGGATCCACTGTATTGCACTGCATTTATTGGGACTATTTGTTTTGAAAATTTGGATTGTTAATAGTGATAGACAAATTTCCAGTTATCTTTGTCATGTATTGGTGTATTAGTGTAATGTTTTAAGATGCTTGTGCATATTTGATATAATTTGCAGTTAATATTCTTTGCTTGATATAAGATTGTCTGAAACTTTAAATACTTAATTATAGCAGTGATGATGTGCATTTGCAAATGAAAAAGTTATTGCTATGCAGTCAGTCTGTGATCCTTTTTCATCTGGTGTTATTGGTTCAAAGTTTGTTTCATTTTATGGGTGCAACATGTAAATGTAGTGAATGTGGCTTGTTTTGCCATTTGAATATACATTTGCATTTTACATTCTTCTAGCGTAATTATCCCTAATTTTATGCTGTATTGTTTTACAGAAGAAATAACAGCGGCATTTCGTCGATTTGGTCCACTGATAGTTGATTGGCCGCACAAGGCAGAGAGCAAGTCGTATTTTCCTCCAAAAGGTAGAACTGATAAGATGTACAGGCATCATCGTGTGAGAGTAACTCTCTTGTTAGAGAAATATGTCTAGCTAATACTCCTAAGTCATTTGAATTGTAAATTTCTGTACTGTACTAGTTACAGTGCCATCCATCTTCATGATCATCTTCTTCTTCATTGGCTTTTGATGTTCTCTTTGACAGTTTGTTCCATGATACTTGTTATTTATTTGCCTGCTTTTTATTTCTTTTCTTATTCTGGTCTTCTACTACAAATTGGTTAATTTATTTGATTTTTTGTATGTTGCTGAAATGTGAAATAAAGATATGTAGTATTGTCTGCTTAGATCTCTGCAAAAGTCCTTTAGACTGCTTTTGCACTAATCAGTTCCATTATCCAATCTATTATTTCCAGCATCAGAGCCATTGTCTTCTGTTATACATGCCCAAAGAGTTTCACCCATCACTTTAGCTATTGCTTAAACTTTGCTGCATAAATGGTTCAAGTATTTTGAGAGTGCGTGATTTTACACCTTTTGTATAAGGGATCCCTTGACTTTAATTCTCTTGTAAGTTACTCACTTATGGCCATTTCTTTCCATTGAATCTGAATTAGTTTCCTGTTGCATTGGGGTGCACAGAATTTAGACAAATTTGTTCTTGTTACGTTGTTAGGCTATTGTTTCCTGTTATTTCAAGACGAGCTATCTGTTCAGACCCTCATTGATGCCTGCATAAGTGAAGACGGTAAATTGTTTTGGCTTGTGTCTAGTCCAACCATGAAAGATAAAATGGTAAGAATGTGTTATTGATTTGTCAGTTTTTCTCACCTGTCATCTTTATTTGTTCTTCAGTGTCTGATGAAATGTTACTGTTTAGGTGATTCCATGTCTTGATTTTGCCGTTTGCAGTGATTTCCTAAAGTTCTGCAATGCAACTCAAAATGCTTCCAATTTGCTTGATGTTTGAGTTCCAAGGGTGGTCTTTGATTGCAACCTCTTTATTGACAAACAGATAATCATCATACGCATTTATTTTTATGTTAGAGGTGTCTGTCTTTCTGTTCTGTTTCTATGGCAACTGCTGTAGTTAGTGTTTAGTCACTTCAACGTTTGCAGTTCTGTAATTTTTTTCTAGAACTCTGGTCTTCACAGGCTGTTAAGTTCATATTTAATGAACTTTTAGGCTTGTTTCATTTCTGCATTAACTATGTAAAATTACTAATTGCCTTTGTACAATCCAAGTTTTTAGCTGTTTTTTTTACTAGTGGTCACCACTGTCTCTCACCACTGTTGTTAAATTGGAAACCAGCCAAATTGGTGCAAAATAAAACGGCGCAAAGAACATACCGACAAAAGGGCACAAAATTACCGAAAAACCGCTGCACACAAAATGGCGCAAAAATGTTAGGTACAGACAAGAACAACTGGTATAGTGTAGATTAGGCGATGGCCCTTCATCCTCTCCCTCCCTCTTGAATGGGTCAATGGTCAAACAGTGACATATCGATCGGGGCTGTTCATTTGCCCTTTTATAGTGTTTCAGCACGATCATGTGATGTGGCAGTTAAGGGTAATGAATTTGCTACTGAAGTCATTTTATTGAGTGATTGATGGATATCTGCTGACATTTTAGCGAGAAAAGACTCTCTTCTTGAATGAATTTTTCTTTGTGGCTTGTTTTGCATTTGTTGTTATTTAGTGGCTTTGCTTAATTTTAACTTTGCTGCATAAATTAGTTCAAGCATTATTTTGAGAGTACGTGAATGTTTCTTAGTCGCCACTGAATGCCTTGGTTACTTTTCTGTGTCTGTGGCATGCAATGTATTTCTCATTCTGTAATGGTATCACTGTTGTATATTACAGTCATGTCTCAACACTTGTAGGTTCAAATTCGACCGTGGAACCTTGCTGATTCGGACTTTGTCATGGATGGTTCCCAGCCTTTGGACCCTCGAAAAACAATATTTGTAGGAGGAGTTCCTCGACCTTTAAGAGCGTGTAAGTTCAACCTTGCCTTCAACATTGTTAATTTTATGCTGTGCTTGAAAACTCGATGCATAGTTGGTTTATTTCATGTTCTCTTTCAATTGTTTCTATTATAGAGAATTGTTGAGGAAATGTAATAACATGATGTGGATAGACTAGTGACTTCAACTCTTTCTATTTAGCATAAATAGTCACACAGTAATATATCGTATATTGTTACTTAGTTTGATAAAAAAATTTAAGCGGCTGCTGTTTTCTCATTCAATAAGATTTCTGCTGTTTATAATTTAAGAGTTTATCATTTCATCAGGTCCTGGTGTCTTTATATTATTTTTATTACTACAGTAATTTCTTGAAATGGATTTGTATGCAACTCAAAAACACGTTGAAATTTTGCAGTCGAGTTAGCGGTGATCATGGAAAGACTTTACAGTGGAGTTTGCTATGCGGGAATTGACACCGACCCGGAGCTGAAGTACCCGAAGGGCGCCGGTCGAGTTGCCTTCTCCAGTCAACAGAGTTACATCGCAGCCATCAGTGCACGATTTGTCCAGTTGCAGCACGGCGAGATCGACAAGCGCGTAAGCATTTATCTGCACAGACACGTTTGAACCTCCGACAAAGTTTCCAACTTCTTTGCAGTCTGACTCCTTCTCACCTTACTTCTTTCTCTTTACTTTTTCGATATTTTAGACGGTGCAATAGTGGGACATGCACATTTGCCCTAAGCAATATTTTGGCTTTATATGACCCGAAATTTGATATATCGAAAGTGTTTATCACGATCCTTTGAGGTTCGATGTAACAGAGTTCTACTGTATATTGTTTTAAAGATTTCACAGTACTTTACCTTTTGTGTTATATTATTATTACTGAACTTCTATGGTGCCATTTAGTAATGCACTGGGCATCAGTCAGTGATCACTCCAGATTTGCATTGTAATCGTCCATTATTAAATCCGATAAGTCAATCTTATGTTCTGGTCCCGGTTATGGTGGATAGGCAGTAGAGAACAGGTACGTATTGAGTCTTGATTGAAATTGATTGATTGTCATAAGAGACTCAGCTGAGTGAACCAATGCTGGGAGTGAATTCTTTATTTAATATTGTAGAATCAGACGTTGATTGATCTCAGAATTTGCTCTGACTATTTTCAGGTTGAAGTGAAACCGTACGTCTTGGATGACCAGCTTTGCGATGAATGTCAAGGTGTACACTGTGGTGGAAGATTTGCTCCTTTCTTCTGTGCAAACGTAACCTGCCTGCAGTACTACTGCGAACGTTGCTGGTCTCACATACATTCTCGTCCTGGTCGTGAGTTTCACAAGCCGTTGGTGAAAGAAGGCGCGGACCGACCGCGTTCACTTCCATTTCGATGGTGTTAAACCGAATACGGTTCTCAGTGAAAGCGGTCGGTTTTTTGTAGCTTCGGCAAAATTTTTGAGCTTATTTTTGCTTTGAAGTTTAACAGTTTTTTCTTGGTATTTAAGTTAGTAAATTAACAAGTTAGATGCTGCTTTAATTTGTTGCTTTGTTGTTTTTCTAAGTTGTAACATTTTTATAATTGAAGTTCGTATTTTAGCCAAATGGATGCGTTGTGTAATTAGTTTGAAAAGTTGCTTTTATCCAAAAGTTTTTATGCCAGAGTTATTATTGCTTTCAAAGAAATTTATACTGAGAAAAGCAAAACATCTTGAATTTTTTGTTTTACCGGTCATTCCTCAGCTTTTTCCAGCTGAGTGTCTGTGGATTTTTTGTGTCAATCTGATCATTATTTATATTTCAAACTATGAGAACTACTTTCAGTCCAGTATTGCATTAGCTTCAGACGCTATTTACTGAAATATGTTGATGTGGCATTACTTTCATTTCATTAAACTTGTAGTTTCTCGGCTTTTGCAGATTCCATGTTACTTTTTATTTTTTTGTGATTTGTGATGACCTTTCTGGTAGCTGTACTTTGCTGCTTTAAGTTGATTTAAAAATTGCTATGCATTTAATTTGAGAATTTCAATTGCGTAGTCAATGTTCACGTTATTTCATTTAGTTTTTTGGCCATCAGTGCTTGACATTAATGTATTCTTAGTAATGGAGTATGTGAGCAGTAACCAGAATTTGCTAATTTATTTTTGTTTTTGAGATTTGCAGTTAGTTCTTTCCCATAAATACAGATTTCAAGAAGATGATCTACCTTTTATATAACTCAAGTGTTCATTTCCACAGTCATTAATGTGTTTTGATGTCTAATGGTTCATTAGATATTGTCTTAGTGCAGTGGTTCCCAAGCTTTCAAGTACAGTGCCATGTCTACTATTTTTGGTACTTAAGTGGACCACAATGTTATAACATTCTAAAATTTAGACTATAGACCAGTGCTTCCCAAACTTATTTGTTTATTTGAATGTCAATACATTATATAAAGTACTGAGCTCACGGGCCACTCTCTGAGAGCTGACGGGCCACAAGTTTCCCGCGGGCCGTGGTTTGGGAACCTCTGTCTTAGTGTCTCCGTAGATTTTTTACTATGTAATCATTCTTATGAAACTGCTTAAAGTTACATTTCAAATTATCTGATAATATAATTGGTTAGTTTTCTTGAATAATTGAAATATATTTTTATGTTTGTATGTATTTAAAAAATAGTTGTTTAATTTTTTTCATTGAAGCTCAGAATTTGTTTTCACGCATAACAACATGAACTTTACCATTCTGGTTGAGTGTTGAAATGGAACTGCTGTTGGACCCTGCATTTCTAGCTGTAATATGTTGTCTAGCTTGTTGATTTAAGTGTTCAGTTGCATTCTTTGCTTGAGGTGTTTATATCGCTGGCGTTTAAGCCTATTAAGTATATTACTGAATTTGGTTACCTCTGTTATGTTGTTGTCTATTGTTACATTACAAGAGTAGATCCTGAGAATCTATTTAACGTGCTATTATTTTCTGGATGTTGTGTCTGTACTGTGAAATCTGTTTATTTTTCCTACTGTTGATGTCACATTGTTTGTGATGCATTACCCCTTGTGAAATTTTGAAGTCTGATTGTAGATAAGTTTTCTTTTCAATTGTTTTATGAGGTTTACAACCATTGCCTGACAAGGAATTGGTAATTACAGGCGTTTTTCAATTAAATAGCTACTTAAAATCTGGTTTTGTGGCAGATGTTTTTACTGCTGTATATGTTGTTCAAGAAATTACAGTACAAGTGAATGTCAATTTAATTTGATTCTCAGAGGTGGAAACTTAGCAGAGTGATAATAACATTGGATGACAGAGCAGAAGGTCATGGGTTTGAGTCCCACAGAAGCCCTAAGGTCGACTCAACCTTACTTGCTAGAGGGCAGTGGCAAATTGAGTAGCAGTGGTACACGCTATGCAATGCACTAGACTCATATCCGTTATATTGCACCTCTGGCTGATGGCTGTAGCAATGGAGATCAGGGCCACCCTATGAGCCCATGAGGCTCACTTTTTTTATCCAGATAATTATAATATTTCTTTCAGTTATTGTCCAAAGAATATGGTGAATTCATCTTTTAATGAGACAATGAATTTACATTTATGTAGTTTTAGACTGTCAGCGTCAATTATATATTCAGTATTTTGCTGTGGTTTTCATTGAATTTGCCGTGGTTTTCATTGAATTTGTAATTTTTGTGCTTATTCTCTTGCATTTAATCTTCTCTTTGATTTCATTTGGCAGAGAGAGCATTCACGAAGCCAGGTGTATTCATGCATTTCATTAATTGATTGTTGTTGCTGTAAGACTCCTTTGGTTTCATAATAATGTGCCTATGATTAATTTCAGGGCCGCAGTTCTCTGACTTGATGTTATTGCTGTGTTAACCAGATATGGCAAGCAATGCTTTAAATCAGCAGTGATGAGTCTGATGACATTTAATTAACACCTTTGCTCACTGCCATATGCCATACTGGTGTACATCATAGCAGCATAATTATCATTAGCAACACTGGTAGCAAAGGGGTTAATATGAAATGGAATGAGCAGTATTTAATCTGTATTTTATGCATTAGTGGGGTTTCCTTGTACTAACACTGACCAAATGGAACGATGCCTTTGAGGTTAGCGGCTCTTTGATCTGCTATGGCAGAGGTCATACATGCTCTTCATGAGTTCTAATTCCAGTCAGAATCACTACTACTGTACATATGATTCCTTTTTGTGTAATGAAGTGTAAACAGTCTCACTTGAATTCAACATTATTCAGGTTTGACTATGTTTTGTCATGCTAATCGTTATTCTTGATTCGGTTTTTAAAAATTTCCAGCCATTGTGAATTTATTTGATTCCATATATTTTTTACCAATTGAAAGTGGCGAATGAGTGAATAATAAATATATTAGTGCAACTTTGGTTCAGCAGTGTGGCCCTGTAATCTGACAAGCATTCTGTTAAACTATTGTGAGAACTTCAGTGTTGTGCCATTGTGAGGAAGCTGTTTCTGTTGTGGCTTATCATTCATTGATTGTTATCGGTTCCTGCTTCTTTGTGGCATATCATATCAGTTGAGTGTGATGCAATAGCGTATGGGTGTCTGTTGACTCATTATATTATGTGAAGACTTCTGGTGGGGGGGGGCTGGTCATTTTTAAATAAAGACTTTACATTGAGAGCATTTCTCTGTAGAGCTGCCAGAATATGCTTGTTCTCAACAGATTTTGATTCTAAAAACACGAGCTATTTTACCCGTCAGCTGATAGTGAGGCGCTCATTCCCATGCTCTCCTCGTGTGCTCTGTTTTTTTCCAGATGTAGTTACATCAAATGTTGATAACAGATTGTATTATTATATTATTCTGACAGTTGCTATGACTTGGATTTTGTTCCTTTGGTCTTAATCTTTGCCAGGGTGTTGTATGGAACGACCATTTATGCTTTTTATTTTTATTTGTATAACTGGAGGACTGTCTGGCATCTTGAGCATCATTCTGCCTCCGCAACCGTTCTTGTGCACAGAATTCCCTGTGTTGATGATTTTAGTATTATGAACTGGTAGTGGTACCTGTCAGATGCTGCAACCATTTGCAAGCAAGACTGATTAGTAGAATTCTTATGCAGTTTATGTCATATGCATACTTGGTGTGTTTTATAATGCTTAGTTGTTGTAGTTAGATTTTTGTTTTAGAACCTTTGTGCTGTTTTCATTCGATATATGTGTGTGTCTGTGTGTGTGTGTGTAAATGTTTCTCTTCTAGTGTTGCTCATTGTCTTTGTGAGTGTAATTCGTCTGATCACTGGTGGTGGTTGTTTGAATTTACTGTTGTTGTTGTTTATGAGTTTTTATGTTGATCTTAATACAATCGTTTACCAAAGTGCAATGTTGCAACCAATGACCTCTGTTGTAGTTAGTGTTTTTAAAAAAATGATCTTGAACTGAACTTGTTCTTTTAGGAATTGATGTTACTGCTATTAGATTGTAAACGGTTTATTACTAATTGTATCAATGAGTTTCAATGATTTTTAAACGGTAATGTACGTGGGTTGCCTTGATCATTTATGTGCATCTGGTTTGTTGTTGCCTGATTTTACTGATAAACTAATTACAAATGCACTTATGCAAATGAATTGTGATGTACGGAGACGATAAAGTATTTATTCTTTAATTTATTTCTATAGTATATTTTGCAGTGAACCTGTTCTTTTGATTTTTTATAGGAAATTCAGAGACTTAAATTGTTTGAATTTTTGCCTATGGTGTACATTTTCATTTATTTATATAATTTTGAATATTTGTATCGAATTTGTAGTTTTGTGTTTTGATGCCTTTTTGCAAATGACTTCTAAATTTTTGGAAATGATGTGGCTTATATGCATGGTGTCTGGATTTTTAGTCTTCAGTTTTTTAATTAGTTACTAGATACGAGAATACTTGGTTATGTTATTTTTAAGCTGTCGTGAATAACTTGTGTTACTATCATTTCAGTTGCACTGGTGGTGTACTAGTAGTAGAAAGTGTAAGACGTAAGAACAGATTCAATGGTAATATGTTTGAATCCCATTGAATGAATATTTAAAGTTAATTTGAAATTCTCCATGATTAAGTTTTTCAATGGTTTTAACACAGGCAGGATCCTCCTACACCACTTAAACCATGCAATAAATATAATAATAATTATTATTATTATTAAATTCAGAAGTCACTTGAATTTACAATAATAATAAAGATATTATTATTATTGATTTCATATATATATATATATATATATATATATATATATATATATATATATATGTATATATATATGTATATATATGTATATATATGTGTATCAGTATGTATGTACTTTGCAGACTTGATGAAATTAGTGCTCAAATTATATTTACTGAATTTATATTATTGAGGTTTTTGTTAATTGGTGTTGTTTTGAGACTGGAAAACTATATTACTGTTTTGTCTGGATTTCATTTGGTAAACTTGTTCTTTGTGTAATGATAAATTCCTACAGGTTTTACCATCCTTGTTACTTTTGCCTCTGGGATGTGTTGGATTGAAAACTGGAAAACGACATGTTAAGTGATCGATCGTCTGTGCTATTTCTAGGATGAAGCTTCTGATGAAAATTGTAAATATGGTTTTGTTGTATAATTGGGGACACAAGAGACAGTTGCTTAGACAGCTGAAGTGTCTCCTCTATCAGAAATAAAGCAGACTTCTTTCTTTCAGGTGAACATGCGTCGTAGTATAAATGTCAGTCGTCTTGGCATTATCAGACTATTTCTCCAGCAAACAACAAGAAGATGCCAAATTCAATGTGCTTATATAATCTCGTCATTCAATGCTGTGACGACTGCTTACCGCTCAGTTACGTTATGGTTATTTGACGAATTGTGATACTTTATTTTGCCTAATTTTGCTTAAGTTTCAGGAAACTACCGTATTTTCCTATGCATGCTTTGTGTCACTAAAAATTTGTTGTAATTGCCTTTATTGGAGCAATACACAAGTCTCATATAAGTCTCATGCACGCTTTATTTCGCAAGGTTTTGGTTTACTTCAATATTTAGTCTTTCATTAGTATTTTATTCTTGCATCTACCGTACCAAAGATAGTTTGATTAATATTATTTATTTATATTTATCTCTGTATGATTTTGGTTTATGATTTTGGTATTTTCTAATCATTTTTACTTTTCTCAAATCTTGACCATCTGGATACTTAATTCTCATGGTAGACATGCATTTGTGGTGTTTTATCTCTGCTGTTAACTGCACTTTCTGGTGTCCTAATAATTTAGTATCACTTAATGGTATTTTTAGTCTTTCTAATTGGCTTGTTTTAAGGATTGCTCTAAATTTGTACTTGCTAAATATCTGAAACGTAGAATTATTTTGAAAGACACGCGTGATGGACTTCAGCATATATTTGTGAATTTTAATTTTTAATTTTAAAAATTCTTCTGTGTTACACTCACGAGTGACTCAAGCATTCGGGTCTTTAATACAGTTTGTCATGAACAGAGATTATGCTTTCGTTTATCTTTTGCCTTTAATAATTATCAATGAAATTTTTAGGCAATAAAATTGTTAACAGTGCAAGTTGTGGTTTTGTAACAAAAGAATGCCGGAAGTATTTGAAAATAATACTTAGTACTGGTTCCTATCTCACTTGATTAACAATAATTGAATATTGCTTATAATAATAATAATAATAATAATAATAATAATGTCATTTATAGTGGTTTTAGGAGGCTAAGTAAGCCTGTGAGAAAGCCATTTGGCAAACCGCATTGGTTGAAATGTGTCTGTAGCCAATCATTATTCACTTGTTACATATCTTGATCTGCTATCGATAGTGTGTTAATTTATAACAATATGAATGAATGAATGAATTGTATATATAATAATTGTTGTATCAAAACCTCTAAAGTTCCTTATTGCATTTAATTTAGACTATTCAATGATTTGCCAGTTGTGTTTTTGACATACACAGTTTCAGATGTCCAGTGTGTGATTTGAGACATTGGCCTAAAGTGTTTACTGTATTTTAAATACATTTGTACGGCTATCTTCAGTAGTTAATAGCTTATGTAGGTTTGTTTAAATTATTTCTTGCATAATAAATGCATTTTTCTATGTTAGGCGTTTTTATTTTAACGTTACTGGTATCGGTGTTTGTATTATAAATTTATCAAGAATTGTGTAACAGTGTTTGGCTTTGAATGTTCAGTTAGCAAAGCTGACATCTTAAATAACAGCAGGGTGTGGATACACTCCCCGTCATCAGAAACTAAGGGGCCAGGCCCGTACGGAACGAATTTTCAGCAGGGGGTGCAGATTTTCTCCAAGTAAGAGCTGTAGTGTCATTTCACACTTTTCTTGGGGCGAGATAATTTTTGGCTAGTTTTATCAAATGTTGGCAATTTTTGCTTTTTGGGCCAATTTTAGCTGGAAGGGGGTGCAGCCCATCTCTTTTCCAGGGGTGCACTGCACCCCCTAAATTTTTCCAGGGGCACCCCCACTTCGTACGGGCCTGTAAGGGGCCGTCCATATATTACGTATGCAAGTCATATTTTCAGACCCCTTCCCCGTGTTGCACCTCCGCCCTGTTTGACTAATCTATTTTCGGTCATAGTCACAAGGCATACGGTGGACTAAATGTGTTTCTTTGCGTAGAACCGATTAGAAATTTTATCAGTGGCTGGAGTAATGTGATTGCCGATAAGCTGTCATACTGTAGGCCTAGACTCCCTAGTCTGCAATTAATATTCTCAGAAGCTCACAATTTTAATATAACCTAAATGCGTTCGGCGTGTGACGAAGCTCCTGACCTCGGGGAAACTCGAGACGCCCCACAAATCCCCCTACTCCCCTATTCGTTCTGAAAACATCGGTGTATGGCAGTGGCCAGTGGCGTAGTCAGGATTTCCGGAAGGGGGTTTTGGTTTCGACCGTGACCAAAAAAAATTTTTGCAAGCAATTTTTTCAATTTTCTATATCACTTACAAATTTTTTCGGTCGGCAGCCAGCCATGGGGGTTTGACCCATGGGCGGCGCTGGGTTTGGTTGGCTGGGTGGGTCTAGTGAAATCTACACAACTAGGACCCGGCTCAGACTACCCCTGGCCCCCCCGCCAATTAAAACTCTGTGGATTTGCACGATTTGCTCGGGTGTCCCTGCCCGAGGCTGGGTGGGTCC
Organism: Metaphire vulgaris; assembly: GCA_018105865.1. Classification (NCBI taxonomy): domain Eukaryota; kingdom Metazoa; phylum Annelida; class Clitellata; order Crassiclitellata; family Megascolecidae; genus Metaphire; species Metaphire vulgaris. The sequence goes on from CM030847.1 coordinate 543,922, forward strand.
GGACCCGCGGACCCACCCCAATTAATGGTCGGTTATAGCGTGGACATTTTCCGCGGTGGTTCTCTGAAATAATTCTGACGTTCTTCTTATTAACTATAAACGGCGCTCTATCGGACATGGTCTGGACCATCGTTTGATTTCTTCGATCGAGTGTCTTCTGGCTGAGAAGGTCGTTCCTCGGCGATTCCGTCCGTCTAAATCGTCGGTGAGAAATAGAAAGGGATTTTCCGTCGAAAGACGGCGTGCTCTGCGATCGGTCAAATCAGACACGAAATAAGTTCAAATAACAGAACCGAGGAGGAGGAGGAGAAGGAGGAGGAGGAGGAGACGAAAAATACGAAAGACTTGCGTTACAGCGTTATGAAGCATTAACATCATTTGCCTTTCATTGCAGTCAGGGTGCGATTAGTGACACCTGGAGCAGTGGGGGGAATATGTCGAGCTTGAGGGGATGTAGTTGTTGGGAAGTGTAGCAGTGGGGGGATGTAGTGCAGTGGGGGATGTAGGGGAGCAGTAGGGGATGCAGTTGGGCAGTGGGGTGGGGGAAATCCCCCTTCCCCTACAAATCGCGCCCTGATTGCAGTGGTCGACTTCTTCCTTCTCTCTCTCTCTCTCTCTCTCTCTCTCTCTCTCTCTCTCTCTCTCTCTCTCTCTCTCTCTCTCTCTCTCTCGGTCGTTTCATTCGATTTCCATATGGGGCAGCTGTGTCGAAGTGTGCTTTCTGCTAAATGGTTCCGATCGGAGTTGTCGCTTTGTGGCGACCGACCGAGCGATGGCGGTCCGTTGTTCTCGACGTCTGACAAAGCGACAAATAAAGAGGACTGGTCTATAATTCTTGCCACTTCAATGGGTCGGCCGCCATTTCGTCTTCGAAGCGGAAGTATCTGTAGAGGCTGAGTGGCCGGCATCTCCTTCAATTATTACTTCCAAATGCGTTTTCAGTTATCTATTCGTCCTGCAAGAGACTCATTCACACCGAGACGCATATAGAGCACGTGTAGCCTATATAACAGCAGAAATGCTCAACTTACCGCCGACTGCAGCAGCGCCAGATTTTCTGCATATGTCGCTGACAAACAGTAAAGGGGCTGTCCATTAATGACGTCAACAATTTAGGGGGGAGGGGTTTGAAAAAGATTGACAGTTGTTGACAGGGGGAGGGGGTCAAGAGAAGTTGACGTCAACAATTTCACTTTTTACAAATAATCAAAAAATAGGAAATTTCATGGAATACTACTTATTAGGCCTACAATGGGAAAAAGCATGGCAAAAAAGGTCATCACCACCACATTTTGACACTCGAGGAGAAAAAGTGAAAAAATGGTAATTACCACAAAAATAATAACCTTAATTGTTATTGGGACCTGTCATTGATCTTGGGTGGGGGTAGGGGTCAAAAGTTTTTGACGTAATTATGGGGGCGGTTAAGTGAAAGTTGACAGTTGTTGACAGGGGTCAAAAATTGCCCAAAAATTGTTGGCATAATTAATGGACAGCCCCAAATGTCATAAGAGAACATTTCGGATGTTTAGTAGCAGGCGCCCAATTTCCATGAAAGAGGCCAGGATGACAACAAAGAGCTTTACTTACAAGGTCCGAGGCAAAAAAGATCTCGGGATCTCACATGAGTGAGCTTATTTCTTCAACTGCTTTGCACCACCGAAGTTTTCATGGTTGCCATCTTGCAACTGATAAAACCGAATTGATCAACGCTAGCAATTCTATCCTCTGTACAGTGTATTATTATTATTATTATTATTATTATTATTATTATTATTATTATTATTATTATTATTATTACTACTACTACTACTACTACTACTACTGCTATTGCTATGCCTTATTGCCTTATTATAATGATCCATCATATTTTATCAGTAAAAGTACAAACTATTTCCGATGCAGTGACGTTCGAGTCTTTGCGTCGATGCCATTCATAAGTCAATTGTATTGTGGCATAATTTATCAGCGTCGACAACGGTACGTACGTGCCATAAATCACCCAGTACGTGATTCATTCCACCTGACAAACGGACTCAGTCGCTGACATTGACGTATCGCTTTCCCCATGCAGGCGCCCGGTCATACTCTGCTGCTGCTGCTGCTGCTGCTGTCAATGGAGACTCGATGGCATTTAAAGTTGATCTCGACGATTCACTCAATTATTTCGCCATCTTCGACCAAAAATTCGTTGAATCAACCGCAATAGAGATATTTCGAGTCTACACAATGGCTGATGTACACGCCACGCCCGTTTCTTGAAGCACTCTTATATGTCCCAAATGAACAGACAAAATAAATACCTAGGTGGGTCTGCAGACTTCAAGATGTCGATCTATATGCCGTATACATAGTGGTTCTGATACATGCAGGACAGATACTCCTGAACCCTTCTAAGCTCAGTTATAATAATAATAATAATAATAATAATAATAATAATAATAATAATAATAATAATAATAATAATACAGTAATAATAATAATGATTATTATTTTTATTTCTATTATTATTAATAATTCTACTTTCATTTTCATAACATCATCGTCGTCGTCGTTATCATCATCATCATGACTACTACTACTACGCTTATTGCTGCTGCTACTACTACTACTGCTAGCCTACTACTACTATGCAGCGTATAGTTGATTCACTTTTAGATGTGACACCGTTTGTCTTAGGATAATTCTGGCGAATTTTGTCGTGATGGTGAAGACGGAAGAATTACTGAAGAAAGGAGAAAGGATAATGCGAGAATAAGACGGTGCAAGAAGATTCACGTACGGGAAGGGAAGGCAAGAACAAGGGAAGGCAAGAACGATTATGAAGTAGGATGGGATAAGGAAGAATGGGATTAAGAAGAGGGCGTAAAACGAATGTAACCATTCAGTTAGTGCACAGATATGCATGAGCTGTATTATTATTATATTGTGTCTGTATTTCAAGATTGTTCAACTTCTAGCGAGCGATAAAGAAAATCTAATGCAGAAGCCGGAGAAGTTATTAAGCCAGCATTAATGCAGCAGAATGCATGTTGTCAAATGAAGCTGCTAAAATACTTAACCCTATATTGCACTGTTTTGCCTGGTTAACCATAAAATCTCTCTCTTTAGACTATTCTCTCTCTCTCTCTCTCTCTCTCTCTCTCTCTCTCTCTCTCTCTCTCTCTCTATATATATATATATATATATATATATATATATACATTCTATATATATATATGCTATAGTTTTCATCTATAGTTTCACTAGGGGTGCCGTGGTGAAATTTTTTATCAGGGTGTCTAGGACAAAAAAAGGTAGTCCGACACTGGTCTATAGAGTTTTTAAAATGTTGAACTTCACAACTGTGGCGTATATGAGCCTTGGCTAAACATGGTTCAAAGGTTCACTTTCACGCCGATGGAACCAACCATATATAATGGCATTTGCGGAGATGACCGCTTGACCAAACCATCCTTTAGGACCGCCATCGACTGTATACCGAGAATGGCGTCCACTGATCCATGCATAGCGAAAATTTCGACGCGGCAGTCTATTCAGCCACATGTGCAGACCACCTTCACTATTCAGCTGCTTCCTGATGATCAACGGTTCTCGTGATAGCCCTTAGGACCTACGCGCTGGTGTCCATCTCCAATCGCCCCCGCCTGAGCGCCGCAAGGAGATAGACTGCAGACTCTGTACTGATCTTAGTTAGCGTTTTGAGGCATGGGCGCCCACAGAAATTTTTCCAGGAGGGTCAAAACACATCTTAACACAATGGTCACGGTTAATATTTTAGCAAGGCTTTCAAATTTCAATGGGAAATTTTGGCTTTTTCCAGGAGGGGAAAGTGCCCCCTCTTGCCCCCAATGTGCGGGCGCCCATGTTTTGTGGCTAACTTAATTGTGATTCTTTAATGGCATATCGGACAAAGTGTTTGCCCATAAATTGAAAGGAACGGCCATTTCTGCATTTTGAACGCGTCCGAATTCTGCTGTTCTGCTATCGTAACCGATATTTCGCTTCCTGTCTCCATCCACGGTCTCCAAAGAAGAACAAGAAGAAGAGGAGGAGGAGGGGGATGATGATGATGAAGAAGAACTAGAAAAAGAAGAAGAGGAACAAAAAGAGGATGGAGTAGAAGAAGACGAACGAGAACAAGAAGCGGCGCAGTAAATCAAAGCAGAGAGACGTCTCTGGTCGTGGTGCAGAGAGTCGTCCACATATACAGATCCCTTATCTCTGCCTCATCTTGACAAAGGAAGGCGCCGCCGCCGCCGCCTTCCTTCGTCCCCTCCCGTCTCTCCCACCCCACCCCCCATCGGCGGTGCTCATCTGCCTTCTGCATCAGAGGATAGACGCCGTTGCGACGCAGAGCGCGCCTATATATCGCCTCTTCCGACCAACCAACCAACCAACCGAGTCTCAATGAACGAAAGAAAGACGAACGGACATCCAAAGATATACACGCCCGTTCGTCTGTCCGTCCGTCCGTGTAGGACTACTTGTCGGCGGCCATTCTGACTCAGTACGGCTCTCTTAGGGAACCGATCGGGAAAACTGATCAAGTGACCGCGGCCAGATCCAGAAGAAGTCACGAGGAGTGACTGACTAAATTATCGATCTATTTGTCGGTTAAGGTGTAGTAAAATTAGGGATAAAATTCCCTGTTGTCAGCCTTTTTCGGCAAAGTTTATTGATTTTTTCCTTCTATTTTCACCCCCCCGCCACCAACTTCCTATGAATTCATTTCATCCCCTCCCCCGTCAGGAAATCCTGGCGCTGCCACTGGGCATAACTCATTCTCTTCGCTTGTTCGTGAGAGTTCAGTCACCGAATCTGTCCCGCAATTGACGACCGGTGAACGAAAAAGATCGCTAGCGTTGTGTCTTGGCGATTGAAAAACCCTGTCCCTTTCGTTCCGTCATTAATACCATTAGGTTGGCAGATAAATTCTCGTTATTCGCGCAGACGCCGGGCGGGCGGGCGGTGCAAACTGCCCGTGAAATTTGCCGACATTGACCGCAAAGAAAAAGATTCGTCTATAGGCCGAGGAACGTCCCATCATCGACGCGGCTTAGTTCCGAGAAACGAGATTACTGTGACAATGCGTGCGAAGAATTCGAACGCGCACACAGCGACCGCCGATCGATTCTCGTACGGAATCCAACGCTTGCGCTATAAGAATTGAACCAATCACCTTAACGGCTTAACACAACAAGCAATTCGACTTGCAATATAACGACTGATTTATTGAACAAATTTTCTTCCTATTCCTCTGCCTTTCTACCCTCGTATGCGCACGCCTTGTTGTCTATATGTCCGTCTGTCTATATGTCTGTCTGTCTATATGTCTGTCTGTCTGTCTCAGTTTGCTTCTTTTTCTTTGGAAATCGTGAAATCGATCGGTAGATTTGCCAAGTCTGACAGCACATTCTATTTCGTGACCAGCGCCTTCGAGATAATATAACGTCGACTCATTTCGTACCGTTCATGGACGTTCATTCGTATACAGCTACTCCACAAACTAAATATACTTGAAACTGTCGTCGTTTTCGTTTTAAGCCAACACTATCATCGTAAAATTCGTCGTCATAATCACCGACGATGCCTTTGGCTGACAGTGGCGTCATTTGTTTCGGATCCAACGGAGCGAGTGATTCGTATATATGAGATGAAAAGCGAAAGTATTTCACGGTCGAGTTACACTATTGATTAAAGTCCTCAGCCTCCGCAGTCGAGAGAAGCAGCAGGATGAAACGTTTCATCGTCATCATAATCGCCATGATCATCATCATCATCATCACCGCCATCTTCATCGTCGTCGTCATCATCATCATCATCATCATCGTCATCTTATTCTTGCTTTTTCTTGTTCTTGTTCGTCATAGAGGTATACTTTGTCGTCATAATCGTCATCAGTCATCTTTGTTGTCATTATCATCTTTGTCGTATCAGCAATCACATGAAACAAAAGCAATTAGGCCTATAAGGATCTTTGAATAGAAATCGTCAAAAGCCTAAACTCTTCAGAAATCGTCGCCGTAACAACAGAGAACTCAGAACTGAGAACATTTCTACAGTATAAGAAGGTCGACATCTGGACAAACGTAATAAAAATTATAAAATATATACATTTTCATGTGAAATATTGACCTTCACCTTTTAAAAGAAATCGGACAGCTTTGCTATGGTATAATGGTAGCGGATTCCTTTTGTATGGAATTGTACTCCGAAGGTCGGTTCGTGTTTCGGCATTCGTATTTGTCTCCAACTTGGCAGTCACTCATTCAGCTCTTCGTCGGTTGAGGAGTCATGCGTGACAATCTCATCGACGTGACGATCAACGTTTGCTTTATGATGGATCTGCGTCAGTTAAGATCGCGATAACCTCACCGTGAATAGCAATTGACGCGCAATAATAGGACTAGTGAAGAAAAACATTCTAACCACGAGAAATTCTCGAACCCGCCATAGATTTGTTTTTATTACTATATAGATGCCGTCTATCCCATGGCAAAGGCAGCCGAAAGTTAAAGTCAAAATTCCATCATTTTGGTACAGTGATGTCATGGTAACCGTTGCCTATGTATCAACAACGCATACTGTATATTTAGTTGAAACACGCCATGACAACACTGAACTAAAATGGTGGAAATCTGGCGTCATTTTCTATACTGTACCATAGACTTGGATTTAAAGCCATAAAATTAAAATGATTCGACTCCATCGGGTCTATACTCTACAGTTCTGCTCAAAAAATTGTGAACACGCGTGGATTTCGAAGCAAAGCGAAGTTTAAGGCTTGTTAAAACATTGCAATCACAACCAAGAACACCCATACTGTATTTTTCATTAATGATACTTCCAGGGTTATTTCTAGGATTATCAATTGGGGGGGGGTGTCGGTAAACTCTGGGGTTCCTCTGCCAAAAAGTCCGACAAGCAAAAGTCATCGCTTAGCTAAAATTGGGGAGGGGTGTTTGTTTCAAATTGGGAGGGGGTGTTGGGGGTGTTAGAGGTGTAAAAATATCCATGAGACCTTCGGTCTAAAACTTTAGAATATTCAGACATCGAGATCCATCAGTTCCACGCTTAAAGATTCGCCTCTTGAGCGCTGATATCACGAGAGGAAGAGCCTCGATATTCTATTTGTCGAATAGACGATTGATCGACCAGAGACTTAATAGAAACATTATGTAGACCAAAAAATCTTAGTATCTCGTTTAAGGTTTTCAACTCCCGTCGGTTATGACCACTGGCCTCTCAGGCGTCGTATAAACTTCGCCCGTGAGTTGATTGCTTATCAATGATTCAATCAACCGATCAATCAATCTATCGGTTGATGAGTTCATCGTTCATCATTCACGTATGACCGCCAACGGTTTCGATGAAGAATTTCAACGTTTTCGAGCGAAATCGCTGAGAAATGTCTTTGCCCGACCGGTTGTCAGTAGCAACCAGAAGCCTAAACGAATGAAAGAGAGAGATTCTGCCGCGGAGGAGACGAACGGAAATCCAAGTCAGCTGACGAACCAGTCAGTTCTTTCAAACGATGGAAATTTTGCCGGATAAGTCTGCGGACTCTGCGGTTGATTTCCGGACGTTTCTGTCGTTCCACCGATCAACCGCTATAGACGCTTTGACAACCCAACGCAGTGGCGTAGCCAGGATTTTCAGAAGGGGCCCAGGGGGGCTTACGAACGACCATTCCCCCAAAATTCGGAAAATTCCTGACAAGCAAAAAAGGTCGTCGCTTATTATTCCGCTAAGCTAGTAAGTTAGTTATATAGTTATGTGAGCGCGGACAGCCTGCATAGCTATATTGATATCTTTGTTTGCTTCTTTTTATCTTGTTTCCCACCCTAAACCAGATTTTGTGCGTCTCTGTACTGTACATCTGTTGGCTTGTCCGTTGTTAGGTCTGCGCTTGCTTCCCAAGCGCCAGGCGTTTGCGACTATTTTTCCATTTCTTTCTTTTTGACGCCTTTGCGAGAATTCTTTCTTCTTTGCTTTTCGGGGTGGGGTTGGTGGGGAGGGCGTTGAATGTAATTGGACCAATCCTAGGGACGTAGGACCCAATCGTTACGTATACGATCAGAATCGAGCTTCACTCGTATACAGATCGAAACGTGCTCACCAGAAGCCGATTAGACATGAACCGCATGCATCAATTCAACTATATCGATCGATGTCTCTGTTGTACTGTATATATTGTACTGTATATATATATATATATATATATATATATATATGTGTGTGTGTGTGTGTGTGTGTGTGTGTGTGTTAACCCTCTATACACCAGCTCGTTTTATTGCTTCTAATCTTAGCGCGTGAGACGTTCAAGATTTTATACAAAAGAACTCCATGAAATCAGGAATTAGTAACTGACAATTGGATAAATATAATAATAATAATAATAATAATTATTATTATTATTATTATTATTATTGTCATCGTCATCATCATCGCGAAATGATTAGGGTGACATATCGTGCAAGTAGGCCTACTTATAGGGACACCTAACAAGTGCAATGTTCTGGATGACTGCGAATAGACAGAGAGCAGTTTTCAGTTTTCGTTTAGGCTAAATGCTTTTCGTGTCTAAGCGATTTTTAAAGATTTTGAGGGAACCTTTATGAAGACTGATTTTCAAAACTGTGTCCCCAATTCTGTCACCAATTAAGGTGAACTGGAACTTTGTCAAAAGACTTGACACGAATGATTCACTGAAAATGCGTCGTACGATTCTACGCCTGTGATCCACTAGAATCAATCTCTATAATGCGTGGCTTCTGCGTAGGAACTGTAGGTTGCAGTTTTCATACGTTTGTTACATAATAAAGTCACAAAATTAGGGGGACTGTGGTAGGCCTACATGCGATTACACGTACTGTCTTATTGCGGTCACGTTCCACGATCACTGCTATTTTGCTCTGCAGAGAAGTATTCATAAACAGCATATGCTGTTTTCGAATACTTCTCTGCAGAGCAAAATAGCAGTGATCGTATATTACATTTTAAAATATAAACTAATGTTCAAAGCATCATTACCCTAGGTTGTCCGTCCGGTCCTACAGTGGCGGCTCCAGGATTTGGCAAGTGTGGGGGCGGGGGCGGCGTTGGGGTGGCAACTTCTAATCATGGGGGCCAACCATTTGTTGTTAGGTATGTAGTATTAAGTATAGAGTCCCAACAGGGGGCCACTGGGGGCCAGGCACTCAATAGGGGCACGCCCCCCTCATGCCCCCCTGTGGCGCCGCCACTGCGGTCCTACGGTGGCATGTTCTAGAACGAACGAATCTTTGTCATCCACTTGTGTTTTTATCATCAGATCGATCTCTTTTGTCTCGTGGCTTCGTTTTTTCCTCTTAAAGCCTATACGCTCGGTCTGATGAACCGTAGAGATCGTAGCCATCTTGCACAAAAAAACAGCCGCAATACGACCATAAAGATCTTTCCCGTCGTTGCGTTCAACTGCACAGCACTGCATAAACGTGTAGCGAAAATACAGACTGTATAGAATGTTTAAATGCAAGACCAGTATAAATTTTCCGAAACTGTTTGGCGTACAGCGTATACTACTACACTGCTCTTCCAGAACACGTTTTTTTAAGTATGCGTGCAAATCGTCGTCTTTAACGTTCGACATTGCACGGTATTCGGCCTTGGCGAAGCCCGAACGACCTTGAATGAAGCTATCTGAAGATGGGGGTTTCAGTTCGGTTTCCTTAGGTCTTCTTCGACCGCACAGCTTTCCTTGTTTCTTTCGCGAGTTCCGATGCAGGAGCTTCGTTCTTGGTCTTTCGTTAAAATGTTTCTCAGTCATTCGCGTTTTCACATAAGACGGCAAACTCCGCTGTAATTTGCAATTCATTTCTCCTACGATATTTTCGCTTCTTCCGTTAACAGGAACATTGATTTCCAGAGGAATTCTTTGCCTTATAATAATGAAACTCACTGGTCTACACACAGCGCACCTGCGTTTCTTTAATTTAGACAAGTTCTGTCTTTCGTCTGGTGAAGAAACCTCTATATGCTTACAATCTTCGATCGTTTCATACGCAGTCCATCATCCATCGTTAGCTGGTAATCGACCATTGTCGTTCGAATTCCACGAGCGTCTCTTGAGTACATATCCGGCTTCACAGGCGGCCATTTGGTCCTTTACCGTCTGATATGATGCTGAGGAGTGGTGACCGGTGAGTAGAAGCGCCCTCTTACGACGGGCGGAGTGCGACAGTAGTCGCCGTCCGCTCCCAGTCGCCGGTGTCCGGCTCCGTTCAGAAAGACGGATTCCGGCGACGGGGACAGACCTTGCTGGGACGAGGAGACCTTGAGGCTGCCGTCCAGGCGGGGCCGGTCGTCGTGCTTCGCCCCGCCGCCGCCGCCGCCGCCGCCCCCGGGGCTACGACGCTGATAGATGCGGCGGATACGGCGCTGACGCCGTCGACAGCGCCTGAAGTAGCAGGCGCCGACGCCGACGGCGTAGGCGACCATCGTTCCAAAGTGGGTTCCGACGATCGCTGCCACGAGCTCCGTCAGCGTGAACGTTCTGTCCGTCCAGTACGTCACACTCGGCCGTCGAATGGCCATCGTTTCCTCCACGGTCGCCAGTCTCCCTCCTCCTCCTCCTCCTCCTCCTCCTCCTCCTCCTCCTCCTTCTGCCTCCTCCGTAGGTGTTGCTTTTGCGGTTGAAGCCCCTCCTCTCAGTCGCTGAAACGCCGTCGGATGTCCGTGTCCCGTCGTTGACATCCTTCGATGTGCGTGGGTTGTTGTCTGGGCGGTCACCTCGAACGACGACGACAATGCGTTGAGATAATATCCTGTCGCTGCTGACGAATGGAGACCCGTCTTTTCGGCAACCGAGTACAGAGGTAGATTCTTCCAGAAGACGGGACTGGGCGCCCGGGCTACCGTCGTCGTCGTCGTCGTCGTCGTCGTCGTCGTCCTAGCGCCGATGCCGGGGGGAGTTTGATGCTGAGGTCCTGCGACGTTGATCGTAAGGCTGACGTTTCCAGCGACGCTGGTCGCTATGCAGATGAACATGCCGAAGGGGCGGCGACGGCGGCGGTCGGCGTTGCCTTCGTCTGCCGCCGCCGTCGCCGTCGCCGTCGCTGCGTCTATCTCGAGGACCCCGTCGTTGTCGCTGGCCTCGACGTCCGTCGGGCGATCGTATTTCGTTGCCCTGCCCGTCGGTTGGATCCAGTAGAGGGTGGGGGCTGGGTCGCCGGCGGCCGAGCAGCGCAGTCGGACGACGTCAGCACCGAACATCGCCTCGACGTGGGTAAACATCGGCGGCCGACAGCGGAAGTCGCGAAGAGAGGACTCGTTGAAGACGCGACCCTTCAGTCGGCCGGGCGCTAGACAGGTGGGCGGCGGGGCGCCCTTGAACATCTCGGCCCTACCGTCGAAGAGTTCCTTCAGCCAGACGGCGTTGCAGTCGCACAGAAGAGGATTCGAACCGAGTCGTATGTGAAACAGCGTCGAGAAGAGACCGGAAAGACTTGGATCCAGTCGATCCAGCTCGTTTCCGTTCAGCCACAGATAGCGCACGGTGCCGTTCAGAGGATCGAGGACGTCTGGGTTGAGGCGGGTGAGGGAGCAGTCGTGAAGGTAGAGTCCGGTGGTTGTCAGACCCTCGAAGGAACCGCGAACGAGCTGGATGTTACGATTACCGTTGAGAAACAGGTGCTGAAGACGGAGACCTCGGAAGGTGTTCTCCCTCAAGACCTTCAGTCGGTTGTTGCTCAGGTCGAGCCACTTTAGGTGGACGAGGCCGAGAAACGCGTCGTCGTCGAATCGTTCTATTCCGCATTCGCTCAGGTAGAGATGTTCGAGGAGAGACAGCGCCGAGAAGTTGGAGCGCTGGATGGCCGGCGACTGGAACTGGTTTCCGTTGAGGTTCAGCTGGACACTGTCCGGCGGAATTCCGGTCGGGATGGACGACAGTCCGCGACGCGAGCAGTACACGATCCGTCCGAGGGTGTTGCAGAAACAGGCGCGCGGACAGTCGACGACGCCCCCCGCCGCTCCACCGGAAACGGAAATGGAATCGGCGCCGACGTACCTTCCGCCCGGAAACATCGCGAAAGAACGGCACTGGATGATAATCACAGTGAAAACCAATTGCGTCGTCATACTGAACGAACGTATATTATGGGCGGTATAGATCACTCCATCGACACATTAACATTTATTTGTAAATCCAGTAGAATAATACCTGCTGCCAGTACTCAATCGTTAGTCTGTTTCGTCGCATACTTCCGATGTTATAATTTATATAGCGTATACGCATGTACGTATGTAGCCTGTATACTGTCGGTCAAAATGATCTTCTAAAATAGCAGGCGCTCTCTGGAACGAACAAACATTGAACATTCCACTGTTTCTCTTTCGTTCGTCGACATCCGCTCTCGACCGCGGTCTACAGCGCTCTGTGCATCTCCTTCCTTCGTCAGTCACGTGCCAACGGTTGAATGCGACAGTCTTCGCCGCGCGGTGGCGCTGGAGTCGCCAAAGACTCCGGAAGCAGAGCGGAGAGGAAGCGGAAAGAAAAGCGAGTCGATGAAATGATGAAAATTAAAGAAAGTGTTGTGCAGAAGAAGAAGGCGATGAATCGTGTGAGGAGAGAGGATGACGACAAGTGTAGGAGGAAGAAGACGAGGCGAAAGGCGCCGTCCGAACGGGACAGGGCGTCTACGGGGGGTCGACGGAGATAAGCATGAAGGATTGCCCGACCGGAGGAGGACGGAGGGAAACTTGGCGACAGCGTTGAGAGTCCATTCAGAACGCGGTCTTATACAGTCGCGTGATGACCGGCGGGGCCGCTCGGCCCAGGGGTCAGCGCAAGGACCGATATTTTAGATTTCTTGCAATCGATTTTTCGCAAAGATGAAATAATCGATTCGAACAGTTAATAAACAAAGCCATTTGTGCGTTCGCGAATAGAGCTATAGACCCATCTACAGATAGAGCCAACCCCGTTCTGTGCGCTTATCGCACTTTCGATTTATTGGACATTTAATAAGTTACTTCTGCCGTGAAGCTGTCAGATGCGTAAGCCCCATAAACCACGATAAATTACTCCAGTGGAAACAACGGCTCGATCGTTTTCCATCTCCCCTCTGATAGCGTCGCTAGTGGATGAACGTCAAAGCGACATCTATTGTCGCGGACGGACATAGGTCGACTTAACCAGGATGAGATAAGTTTTAGGTCCGATTAGCAGTTATTTAGTTTTATCATTTGGCGACGGACAATAGAAAACGATATCGAAAAATTGGCAAATTCAATTAGGGAACATTCCTTGAATTGGGGTTTATTATATTCTCGAGTCTATGAGAGTCCTTGCAAAAATCGACAATATTATTTTGCAAAGACGTTTATAATTGGACCTATCTGCATCAGTGGCGGCTCCACAGGAGGGCCCGTGCTCCCTATTGAGTGCCTGGCCCCCCAGTTGGGACCCTATGGGGCTGTCCGTTAATTATGTCAACAAATTTTGGGCAATTTTTTTCACTTATCCCCATAATTACGTCAAAAACTTTTGACCCCCCCCCCAAGATCATTGACAGGTCCCAATAACAAGGATATTATTTTTGTGCTGATGACCATTTTCCCCTGTTTTTCTCATCGAGTGTCAAAATGTCGTGGTGATGACCGTTTTTGCCATGGTTTTTTCCATTGTAATAAGTAGTATTCCATGGAATGTCCTATTTTTTGATTATTTGTAAAAAGTGAAATTGTTGACGTCAACTTCTCTTGACCCCCCCCCTGTCAACAACTGTCAAAACATTTTCAAACCCCTCCCCTAAATTGTTGATGTAATTAATGGACAGCCCCTATGCTTAATACTACATACCTAACAACAAATGCTTGGCCCCTCCATGATTAGAAGTTGCCACCCCAACGCCCCCCCACTTGCCAAATCCTGGAGCCGCCACTGATCAGCATACCACTTCATTGCACTGTATAGCTAATAAACTGCAATCATATTTATTTTCTGAAAATGCTATCACTTAGGCTTACATCAAGTAATTTCATACGCAATAAAAGAAAACTCGCCATAAGACTTCATTATATTCAAAAATAATTATACATATTTATATATCAAAGAGTATACATAGGGTAAAATGGGGTAACTTCGGCACCTTAAGCTTTTCTAGGTGTACCTTTCTTATTTTGAAATCTGTTTGGACACAGTTAACTGTTCTTCACAGCGGTTTACTCTATTCACGTAAGTTCAGAGGCGGATCTAGGGTATTCGGCGCCAGGGGACAAAGTGTATGTTGGCGCCCCTAACAATTGACGAGCAAAAAAGGTCCTCGCACGTGTTTCTTCCCCTCACCTCGGCGACCGGGGAACATTTGAACCCCGTGCCCTCCCCTAGATCCGCCTCTGTAAGCTACAGAGAATGGTATTGGCAGACGTGTGAATGGCTAGCACTTTTGACAGGCAAGTGAAGAGGACTTAATATCTCCAGATTCCTCGTAGACATCGACGGAGCTTCAATCTGTGCAAATATGAAATCTCTACGACACCACAAATTTTCGCTCAAATTTCGGAAAAAAACCCTGGACTATAGTCCATGAAAAATTTTCGGGCGACCCAAAAATTCATGTCGATATATTGCTCACATTTTGCTTTAGAACCTCAAGCGCCCCCCACTGATGTCAGAGAACTAGAAAAAGCCGTCACTTTCCACCCTATTAATGTGTCTATATTGCAAAATATAATAATGGTGGCTATACATTTTATAGATTTTCAAACCTTTAAAGCAGTCAGATATCTGATAGATATCCAAAATGCGGGTCCAGATTCCTTGTAGGCATCGACGGGGCTTCAATCGGTGCAAATATGAAATCTCTACGACACCACAAATTTTCGCTCAAATTTCGGAAAAAAACCCTGGACTATAGTCCATGAAAAATTTTCGGGCGACCCAAAAATTCATGTCGATATATTGCTCACATTTTGCTTTAGAACCCTCAAGCGCCCCCCACTGATGTCAGAGAACTAGAAAAAGCCGTCACTTTCCACCCTATTAATGTGTCTATATTGCAAAATATAATAATGGTGGCTATACATTTTATAGATTTTCAAACCTTTAAAGCAGTCAGATATCTGATAGGTATCCAAAATGCGGGTCCAGATTCCTTGTAGGCATCGACGGGGCTTCAATCGGTGCAAATATGAAATCTCTACGACACCACAAATTTTCGCTCAAATTTCGGAAAAAAACCCTGGACTATAGTCCATGAAAAATTTTCGGGCGACCCAAAAATTCATGTCGATATATTGCTCACATTTTGCTTTAGAACCCTCAAGCGCCCCCCACTGATGTCAGAGAACTAGAAAAAGCCGTCACTTTCCACCCTATCAATGTGTCTATATTGCAAAATATAATAATGGTGGCTATACATTTTATAGATTTTCAAACCTTTAAAGCAGTCAGATATCTGATAGATATCCAAAATGCGGGTCCAGATTCCTTGTAGGCATCGACGGGGCTTCAATCGGTGCAAATATGAAATCTCTACGACACCACAAATTTTCGCTCAAATTTCGGAAAAAAACCCTGGACCCATGAAAAATTTTCGGGGCGACCAAAAATTCATGTCGATATATTGCTCACATTTTGCTTTAGAACCCTCAAGCGCCCCCCACTGATGTCAGAGAACTAGAAAAAGCCGTCACTTTCCACCCTATCAATGTGTCTATATTGCAAAATATAATAATGGTGGCTATACATTTTATAGATTTTCAAACCTTTAAAGCAGTCAGATATCTGATAGATATCCAAAATAATAATGGTGGGTCCAGATTCCTTGTAGGCATCGACGGGGCTTCAATCGGTGCAAATATGAAATCTCTACGACACCACAAATTTTCGCTCAAATTTCGGAAAAAAACCCTGGACCCATGAAAAATTTTCGGGCGACCCAAAAATTCATGTCGATATATTGCTCACATTTTGCTTTAGAACCCTCAAGCGCCCCCCACTGATGTCAGAGAACTAGAAAAAGCCGTCACTTTCCACCCTATTAATGTGTCTATATTGCAAAATATAATAATGGTGGCTATACATTTTATAGATTTTCAAACCTTTAAAGCAGTCAGATATCTGATAGATATCCAAAATGCGGGTCCAGAAGTTAGTAATCACGTTTTTTCAAAAATTAGGGCACTATCTCTTGTATATCAGAAGTGCTTGGCATTCAGAATTTTGCCTGTGGTATTCTCTTTTGCTTAAATTGGACATTTTTAAACCACACAGAATGGTATTGGCAGACGTGTGAATGGCTAGCATATTTGACAGGCAAGTGAAGAGGCCCTAGTAACCAAGTTTTTTTTTTCAAACTAGTTGCACAACACACAAATATGTGCAATATCCATAATACAAAACCACCGGCAAGCACCAACTCCAAATACTGCTCATAGAGCAAAGACACTCTGTATTAAATGTCCTTTAAAACATAACTTAAAGTAAGACTCCGTGTCAAAAAGTGCAAGCAATGAACGTAGGAAGGCTTTAAGCTGAAACGTAACTGTCAAAAATGTTCTGATGGCATCACAGGGCAACCACCTCTGGAGACAGCTGAAACCTACAGATGTCTCAGCTTTGTAACTTTTTTTGCAGGATCTTTCTTGCCCTGCGAACGTGAAGTTGTCTTCAGCGAGTCACAGTACTTCTTGCTATCTCCTCTATTAAATGAAGCATACATAGGCAATTTGTTAATACTAAATTAAGATAATAAAACTGCTGTCACTGGCACAAAGAAACATGGAAACGCTCACGAGGCAGTTTAAGCATATTCTGACAAACAAGATCTCACTGAACACAAAAATTGTACAGAATCAAACTTCTACAAAATTAATTGGTTTCAAAAGGAAGATGATTTTCTGTATAAAATCAAAAAATGTCCTTTCTTCTGTGACCATTAGAAACTTTAAGGATCTGTGTATTTCTGGCTAGAATTAGAAATATAATGCATGAAGTAATTGACCAGTAAATATGTTTCATTATACATTATGCTACAAATAAAAAATGATGCAAACAACCTGTAAACCTATGCATTGGGGGCTCTTTTAGCTACATTCCTACGTAGTTTTATCATAGTTTTATCAAGATTGATCAAAATTATAGCCAAAATAAAAAGGTTTGAGATTTACTGGACCACAGTAATAATATATATATATATATATATATATATATATATATATATATATATATATATATATATATATATATATATATATATATATATACACACATACACATATATATATATATACACACACATATATAATTTCTAAATATTGACTTCACAAATAGTAAAATCACCTGCTCATTTTTACTTTATCTCGACATCCTGTCCCACCTTCCCAATGTGCAGTTGCCTTATTTGTTATGTTGGCATTGCAACCAATGCACGGACGATCGCTGGAGTAAGACTGCAAAAGAAAATAAAGTGCCACGTTGAAAATGTTCTTAACAGCCTCTGTTTAGGTAAGCAATTCAAGACACATTCGTGGAAAAACACAAAAGGCAATCAGACAGAACAGAAGCATTGAAAATAGACCTCATATTGAACAAACTGTGCAATATAACTTTATGGCACAAGACTTTTAGAACATCTAATAAACAGAAATAAAACAAAGTCTAAATACAAGAACTTTTTATTATTCTCTCATTAATAAGGATTTCTAAATTTTGCTGCAGATCACTACAGCTTTTAAAAAAACAACAAAAAGTGCTAAAGACCTAAGTGGTCTTGTCATCTCATCCGTTTTAACACAACTCCTAAATGTGTTAAAATCTCTTATAAGTTGCTAGAAAGTTATTGAAAGTGAGCAAGAAAAGAAACAAAAATAAGAAACAAAATTACTTGTTCTCTGGCACAAAATCCACAAATCATTCTGTTTGCCAGCAACATCTCGTGATCCTTCTCCTTCTCATCATGGCAGTGGTCACATGGATAGGCCTTACCACAACAAGGAAATCTAAACACAATCAACTGAAGATAAGATCATGTCACCATAGTTTTAAATTAACCACTTCACAAATAATTATATGCTCAGAGTCTGAATAAAAACGTATTTTAAAAAATGAAAATCACAATTGATAATAATAATAATAATAATAATAATAATAATAATAATAATAATAATAATCATGAACTGATTATGGTGGCATATCGTATAAGTACTACTAGGACACCTTACAACTAAAAAAAAAACAAACAGTATATCCTACAACGATCAATGTTCTGGGTAACTACAAACAAAGAGAACAGTTTTAAGTTCTCGTTTAAATGCTTCTATTGTCTTTGCCATAGTTGTTGATGGTGGCATAATAATAACAACAACAATAATATTAATGTCTACCTTGCAAGCAAATCTGAGGCAAGCCCTCAATGAGAAAAATAGAGAGAGTAAAAAAGTGTCAATATATCAATATCAATTACATATTAATTGACTAATCCACATTTATTGGTTATAATAATAATAATAATAATAATAATAATGTGATTTAAAGTGGTTTAGGAGGCTAATAAGTAAGTAAGCCTGTGTGAAACCACATATCTGCATATTTCACAAAGAACCTTAATATTATTGCTTGTAGCAGATGATGTCAAAATATTGAAACCGAGTAAAATGCTTACCTAAACCATCGGTAACTTTTCCTGAAATGCTTACAGGTTCCATTGTCTGGCAATGGCTGGCCTTCGACAATTGCAGGGTCTTTGACCGCCTTCACTCGCCTTTTTATTTCAACAGTACATACTTTCTTCGTATCTGCATGATTAATAATTAAAATCAATGACTAATATTGTGCTATAATAAATAACCATGTAACAAAATTTATTCACAAATCTTTTGCAATCAAGGAATTAAATAACAGCATCACTGCGTCAAACAATGCTTTAAGATGACAAAATCTACATCACGTACAATAATAATCTATCGTTCATGTGCACAATGGTAGTTGAAGCAGTTACCAATAGCAGAGGCTGCTCCCAGATTAACGAAGCGGACGTTGTTGGCAGCCACGGTCAACTTGTTATGGCAATGAAGGCACCACGTTGTGTTTAGCTGTCCAGGAGGTAGCGCCTACAAGGTAATTGCCTAAGAATATAATGCCACAGTTGAAAGAGGTATAAAGACCACAATGCTATTCATGAATAACTTAAACACTCACTTGTCTAACATCTCCTACAAGTGACATTTATTTAAGTGCCCTTGACTTTGGCCCTTGTCATGCCCACTGCGCTATAAAAATTGTCTCAATAATAATAATAATAATAATAATAATAATAATGTCTACTAAAAATAAACATATGTGGCTATACTAATGGAATTAAATAAGAAAACAATAAACTGGCATTTTAAAATATGTTCAACTACTTCTGAAATATGGAAGATTAATGTAAAATAATAAACAAATAATAAAAATGAAACAATAAGAAAGTTATATCATAAGTCAAAACTTCAATCAAAAGTGAAACTACGCATTTCGTCTGTGTACCTGTAACTTGTTATCGAATGAACACTCGAGGCAGTTGACAAGAAAGAGACAATCAGACAGGATCATATCGAAAGCATCGCATCCATCAAGGTCCAAGTAGCCAATTACACAGCTCAGCTGATGGGCCATGCTTGGTCTGAACATGACAAGCTGTTGGTTGCGACAGTACGGGCACTCCGCTCTGTTCAACTGGCCAGCGTTTGCCTTCAGTTCTCCTTTATTCGAACACCGGGAACACGAGATCATCAGAGACACGTTGACTGCCAGCAGAGTGGCAGCACAGTTCAGCAGCTGAAGATTCTGAAGACTTATTTCAGTGCCCCTTCGTGCTGTAAGTCCAGAACTCTGGCTACTTTGATCACCCCTTGTTGAATTATCTTCATTTAAAACACTTTCCTTCTCCTCCTCCTCCTCCTCCTCGTCCTCCTCCTTAACCTCAGAATTTTCACCAACAACAGCAGAATTTGTCTCCTTCCAAAATTTTCCAGCCTCTTTACGTTCAGTTAATTCCGACTGCTCATCATCTTGCTCTTCTTGATCACAAACTTTGTATCTGGTCTTCAGTTGATCGGCGGATATAAACTGCAGTCCTGCGATCTCAGCCATTCTTTCGCGACGATACTAAACAGGCCAAAAGAAAGAGTGCAAATTACAGAAAATTAAACTTCTGGCAAAATTTCTCTGTTCCGAAATGTTTCACAAATTCAAAGCTTTACAATCTTGCACAACCTTGAACTGGATTTTGTCATTCTTGTTACACAAAATTCAGTTCTATGTCTCTTAATTGAGCAAAATATACACAAACATGAGATGAAGTCTCTACTTGTCCAAATTCTTGTTCAAAAACAAAATTTTTCATTCACTAAAGGTTTTGTTAAAAGTCAAGCAAAAATCTGAATTCCTATAAAATTAGCAATTTCCCACACATGCAATGTAATGTAAGATATGTATCATGTCTTTTGCCATTTAAAGAGCCAGTTTATGTCATGTGGTCTGTTGACACTAATTGCTAAATGCTGCACAAAAATGGTGTGTGCATGTGTGTCACATGATCATTCCTACATCTACAGGGGTTGAGCAGGTGGCGTAAAGTAGCTAAAAAGGTGGAGGAAAAGTTGAGTGAGGTGATAAGGAGCCTTGCTTTGAAGTGCCGCAAAACAAAAATTATTTGTTTTAGCTCAACAACAACGCGGCCATAAAATGACAGCCAACGGAGTGTTCTCGGCATCAAATCTGAGATGCTGGAGATGACAGGGAGATTTAGTCACTAAACAAGCCACAGCACTTAGCCAGACTATAGGGCAATGACTGACTTCTTATCGTACAGTGGGTGACTTCATCAGAGTTTGTTAATAATAACCAGTTAGCCACAATGTTCTAAATGGTCTAATGACCTCTCCTCCTGGACTAACCACTACATTTCAACTATTGCTATTTTAACACAGAGACACCTAAGCAGCAGACATGTCTAAGTACAACAGGCTACTCAAATACCAGTACTATTCTTACATACATTGTATAAACACATGATATATCAGTCATTTATCCACTACAAAATAATGGCTTCTTTTGTTAAATTAGTTTCCCTCCTACCAAAATTACTACAAACCTCTTTGAGGGCTTCTGTCAGCAGTTGCTCTGACTTCCTGTCAAACCATCTCAGAAACGGTCTAAATGGCAGATCAGTTTTCCCCATGCTGTTCATATATTCAAACCTAGAGGTGATCCACTTATCAATTCCTTCAGTCATCAATCTAAAGGAATAAGAAATATTACAAAATGCAATCAATCATCGTCACTGCACAGTTCACAGATCCAATGCAGATGAGCTAATTCAAAGCCAAGCTGAAAAAAATGTCAGCCACAAATCTTAGCCCTCACAGCACAATGGCTTAGGCTAGCCATAGACAGGCGGAAATGCTCCTAAAATGCAAGTTGTGTGTGTCGGAATAAAGTCACATCGTTTTGTCAAATTTATAGAAAGTATCTGTCTAAAATTGAATTGAAAATCACCTCTAATCATAAGACACATACAACTCTCTAGATTAATAGATTAGATTAAATTCTGCATCAACTTCTTTCAAGCATAAATCAGCTTCCAATTAGATGCACAGATCAATAAATACAATTGATAAATGAGCTTAATACAGAATTAATTGGTTGCACAACATTTGAGAAATTAAATATGTTCTTATGTTGTGATGTTTAAAAATGTCAAACTACGCAACAACACAGCGGCCGTCTGCAGGAAAAAAACAAGACTGATTAAAAATACGGAATAACTGAAAACATGGAAATGACATGCACTGCGCGACTGGCAGAACAACCGATCATGTCTGCCATCATCACAACCCCAGCATCATACTGCCATCGACAGTCTGGTCAGTTGGAGATGACACGTACCTTCTCACGCTCTCTGGAACTCGTTCATCTTCTAGCATAACGATTTTCATCATCTGAATCATCAACACAAAATGACTTTTAGAGATGCAAAAATATATACCGTAAATAAACATACTTATAGATAAGCACATTCATCCATAAAAAGGGAATCACACTCAACTCTATAGTATTTCCAGTACCAGAAATAGTGAAATTAATAAGCATCTACAATCATCTTAAAATCTTTCAAAGGAAACGACTAATACTAAATGAAATTAGGCCTAAGTCAAGAGAATTCAATATATGGAAGATGATACAAATAACAGATCTTAAGAAGATAGAGCTCAGAAACATACTCAAAAATTATGATTATAATGATAACAAAACCTCAACAATAATAAAACTACTGTTGTCATTATTGTCACATAAAAGGCACTAACTTTTGATGGATATTCGGCAGGAAAGTCAACTTGCAAATTCATCTCTTTAACATCATATGGCTAAACAGAAAATTATATCATTATTTTTTAAAATCAACATTAATTAAATTGAATGCAGTAGCTGCAAAATGACAATATAACAACACTAATCGAAGTTAATTTTGCTTAAAGTAAAACTATTTCCACAACAGTTACTTGGAAGAAATAACTTGGAAGAAAATCTAATATCTCCCTTAACAGCATTCATAGAAATCAATAGTAAAATTATTAACTACAGCTAATAAGAGACAGAAAGCGACGAAAACTCTTTCTTTGGTCATGTATGGAGAAGCCATGAAGACTCAATGCAGAGAAGAGTACTGCAGGGCATGATGCTCAGAAAGAGGAAGCGAGGTCGACTAAATCACAGATGGACAGTCAACACAGAAGACTGTGCTGGGATGAAACCAACAGAAGATAGAGACAACTGGAAATGTATCATTCATTCTGCCACCTCAAAATCAGACGATGAAGGAAAGAGGACCTGATGATGATGATGATGATGATGAGACAATTAATATTTGAGAGAATTATTAGTTCAAAGGCTTTATAAAAATTCTGAAGCCAATTACCCAATCTGGATCGGTTGGTGCAAATACAAACTGGATCTGAGTGCCACCGCTTGACGATAGAACTTCTTCTGCACGAGGAAACCTCTTCTTCAGTTGTCTAATCTCAGTGCTTCTCATATCTTGCAATGTTTCTTCAGCGGTTTTATCTCTGCTAACGGAAGACTTTCCTTCTTCCACTTCGCTTATGACTTCCGTGACAACGCCTCGCTTTGACATCGGGGCAACGTCATCAATCATGCCAGAGTCGGATGAGGTCTCGCTGTGGATCGACTTCAGATCATCTCTGCCCGCATAAGCAGCACTGGGAGGGCCATAACCTTCCACAGCCTTCCTGCCAGCTGGTCGACCAGTAAAACGATGTTGTCTATACTGAGGCTGAGGATGTTTGTAGTGACATCTCCAACCCATGCGACAGTAACCGGCTTTAAAAAACCTGCAGACTTTACTTGGGATTTCAACTGATTTGCTCTCTTCCGCTTCCTTCTTAGGAATATCTCTTTCAGACGTTTGTTTCGGTTCAGAACCGGTGGTCTGGTCGTCTGTAAATCCATCATCGACGATATCTCTGCTCTGTTCGGCTTCACTTGGTCGCAAAAAATCGTGTGAAAAGGAGCATCGACTTCCAAACTTGCACCAACCTTTATTGAATAAATGCCTACAGATCGGTCGCTGAGAAACATCCTTTGGGCTGTCTGTCATGACCTTGTCTCTTTTTGGAGGAGAGTCAACAGTTGATCCTGATGCATTTGCCTGCTGAGGATCATCTCGAGCTATTGTAACAACGTGCAAAAACCGACAGAATCGACCTCTTTTACACTGTCCAGCAGCAAAGAGCCTACAAACTGGTCGGCCGTGAATTTGCTGGTTATAGCACATATCTTTCTGGTCTTCTGCAGCTGTGAACATCCAAAGACTGCTGAATGTTTCCGTTATTCTGAATTCAGGAGACTGCTAAAGGAGTTCTCTACGACAGTTAAAAGCCAGAAACTACAACTGTATTCAATTGTAATAAGTTTCTAAATGTTATCTAC
The DNA here is from genome assembly GCA_018105865.1 of Metaphire vulgaris. Classification (NCBI taxonomy): domain Eukaryota; kingdom Metazoa; phylum Annelida; class Clitellata; order Crassiclitellata; family Megascolecidae; genus Metaphire; species Metaphire vulgaris. Next base: position 567,899 of record CM030847.1, read on the forward strand.
AGTACAACACATTACCTTCAAAATTTGCTATCTACTCTAGCCTTAAGATATCCCACTTCAAGCAATCATTTCTAAACTCATCGCTCCACCACAATGCCTGCCGAATCGCCGATTATCGATTACGTGTCTGTACACTTACATTACAAAACAACTGCGAGTGCCGCCTTCGTTATGGCTGTAGAAATCAACGGAATGTTACATTACACCAGCCTCCCTGATTACACTGAACATTTAACTGTCATGTACAGCACTCTTACTGTCTTACAACACTTTCTTCTGCAGCGCAATAAAAGTAATAATAAACACAATGATAATACACTGTACTGATAATTATAATAATAATAAATGCAAATATCAGAACAAATGAATGACAAAAAATTTAACTGACTATTGTTGTCGCTGGCAACGATAGTTCTACGCCCGGTCGTATGTTGTTGTGTCCCGGTCCAAAAGGTTCCAGAGACCAGCTTTATAAGAGCTGCCTATAGTTGACCGTTTCTTCCCGATTGCGCAATGTTATACTGAAAGCACAGAGCAACGCAAAGTCCAAAGTCCTCATATTCTATGATCTTTCATAGAGGGCTTAGAGGATGTAGTGAAGTCAGTAAGTAAAATCTTGCAGATTTATATAGGCTCTGGAGTTAGTATAACAGAAGCTGCACCTAGGCACCTAGTATTTCTATTTATTTATATTCTATTTATTACCTAGTAGCACTTAGGCACCTAGTATTTCTTAAAATAGCTATGGGAAAGGTGAATAATCAGCCAGGAAATAGTCAATTTATCCGAAGGTCAGTGATGCCAGGTTGTTACATAGCTATGGAGGAAATGGTTTTAGAAAAGGAAACGATTTAGGCTTAGATCTGAAGACATGAGGAGATAATGCAGAAATTATGGGAAAGGAGGATTCAGATTTTCATCCTTTGACATTGTCTAAGGTTGCGTAATGAAAGCTGGGCTCGAGTTCCAAAGACAAATAAAAATGCACGGTCAGCAAACCTGAGACAATTATACCGCTTCAAATGATTTTATGGAGCTAAATTGACTGGAGGCAAATTATTTTCCCGTAGACTCATAGATTTGTCGATTTTTTTGACATACACATCAATTTCTTATTTCCTTCGAGAAATGCTTTGGGATCAGATATATCTGAGATCTTCGCAAATTGAGCGATAAAGCGTGATAACTGAACGATAATGCGTTATAATAGCGGAATGGATCTTTAATTTTTAGTGTTTTTAGTTTAAGATAAGAGCTCGTATTTCAGATTTCAATTGCTCTGCACAAATGTTATTGGTCAGTATTGGAAAAATGTACGTTGTCAGACTTTGTTGTTCTTTAGTTGTTACATTGAAAAATGTTATTTTGTTTTCATATAGGGTTATCAGATGTTTACATATCCAAATGAGGACACCAGATGTCAAAAAGGAGGACAAGGAAAAATAAACGCTATAGACGCTTTAAGATTCACAAAGCACACATTGCAATGTGTCGAAAAACGATTTAAAATTACAAAAAGGAAATCAACCTTATGAAGTGTTAAAATATCTTCTTATTCAGCAGTAGTGGCTCGGATTTATGGTCTGAAATTGCGCTTTCAATGCAGAGAATAGATGTTGCATCCTCCCGTTTGCTAAAAATAAACACAGCCATCAGATTTAACTATAATATAACCTGCTGATGGTTGACATAAATAAGATTTCAATTAAGAATTTCAATGATAGTGTACAGACATGGCCAAACTGTCAGATATTCAAATCAGTGTATAATTACAGCAGAAAGCCGGAACTTTTTGCTTTTCAGGCCAGTCCCTGCAGGGCAGCAGATGCATTGTAAAGAGGAAAAAAGGCCCTCATATTTCTTCACTTATTTACTTCAGTTGCCCGGTTATATTTAAGAACCTTCGGCAGTATATCATCTCGAATGCCTGTAGCCTGTCTATGTGTCTTGTCTTTAATGTCCAAGTTTTGGCTGCATAGGTCAGAACACTTACAACTAGACATCTAAGATGTTGTAATTGATATCTTTTTGCTTTTCCATATTTTGGTAATGCTTACCATGGTTCCTGTTGCTTTACCAATCTGTTTCTTTATGTCTTTAGAGCAGTCATTGTCCCATGCTAACAGGTTGCAAAAGTACTCAAATTCTTTAATGTTTTAAATTTCATCTCACCTGCTCACTGTTTTTATGAAGACAGTCCTCAAAAATATTGCTGACCCTGCTGTGACTAAGAGAAATTGCTTGAAGTCTTAACCTCATCTTGAGAAATCTGTGGCGTTTATTTTTTATCGATTATTGTTCGATAAAGCAGTGGTAAGCTAGTAATGACACCGCAAAGCATTGAGGAAGAGTATCTGGTTCCGGTGATAATCTTAAAGTAGCTCATAAATGAATAATGTTTGGCCAAGCTCACTGGCATTTGTTTAAGGGTCCATCCATATAGTACATATGCACTGGGGAGCTGGGTTTAGGAGATTTGTGTATGTACGTTGTGCAAATGGGGAGGTTGAAAATATGCCATTTTTGTGTACATACTATACGGATGAACCCCAAGGGATCTTTGAAGTCTTTCAGATGTCCTTTATGCTTCCTTGACTGCACATTAGAAAATTTATATGATGATGGTGTATGTTTCTTTTGGAAACAATTTGATTGTATTTTTGCTTTATACGGCAAAATGGTTTACTAACTAGTTCTGGATATGTTGAACCAGGATGCTGGTGACTTCAAAACAGAAGTGTGATTGAAGTCTTGTCATTTATTTGTGCAATGGACAACAGTATCTTCAATCGCTTGTGCAATATTCCACTGGTATCAAGTGCTGTATGTCACGTGGAGAGAATTTACACTGAAAATAAACAGCGCAATCGCCTGACACACGTTGCCTTCTCTGCCGCTGAACTTGGACTTAGAACTGTGTTATCAGTAACTCAGCCGCTCATCAATCACCTTCAGAAGCCAAGTAGGTCATACAATGTATCAAGTGTTCAGCTAATGATTAACGAACACTTGATATCTGCTGTGCTGTTGAAACATTGAAACAATTATGGAAATAAGTTTTGCTCCCAACTGCTCAAGCCTCCTGTGGAGATAAAAATTTTGATATTGGCTGTTTTACCTCTCCCTCAAATTGAAGCTGAATTCTTTATGTTGGGAATAGTCCAACACCCATTGCTTTTGTGAGTCCAACCACTGCTGTCAAGTAATCAATTTGCAGCAAAATCTGCATTATTTTCTTTTACCAGGTAATGTATATATGTATTTTGCTATGAGAAGCTGTTATATGTATATTTCACTTTCTGTCATTTCTTTTCCAGTGAGTCGGCTGAGTGAACAGGTTAATCATTTACAAACAAGTTATCCATTTATACAGACTCCGACTTGTGAGGTATGAATCTCTCATCACTCAATTATCACTGGTGTTGATTTAGAGTAACATATTTTGGCTGATTTCTAAATTACTGTCATATAATTTCTCTTATTTGTTGGTTAGCAATCTTAGTAAAAGTAAAATTAGAAGTTCAATTCATTTTTAACTTTTAGTATGACAGCTTCCGTAGATCATCTTGCTTTTGTCTCAGATCTTGAGTGCAGCTAAAGTGACATTGAATGAAATACTGAACTTGGCAGATGTTGACGAAGCTTTCCAACAGATTGAAGAAGAGAGTGACCAAGTATTAGAAGTTGATTCATTAGCACTAAAACATTAAATATGATATTCACATTTGAAATTCTTTTACTTCACTGATGGCTTAATTAGAGATTGAAATACTTTTGGATTAATTATAAAAGTGTTTTTAATAAGAGTCTTTAATTCAGGTGCTATGATAAATTTGATTGAGGTATTTAGAAACCAGATATGTCAGCTGCAATACATAAATATGAAGAATTTTTTTTACAAGTTTTGAAGGTATTATTTGATGCATTGACTTTTTTATATTATTTTTATGTGTGTCACACATACACACACATATGTAATTGTATAAATTCAATCAAATTTGGCATCTTGATTGTAAATATTTGATTAATTGATCTTATACTGTTGTTCATTTGTCAATTGTGCAGTCACATTCTCTGGTAATTGTTGAATCATCTCCTGGAGTCAGTGAAGCCCAGTCAACCCGTTGCTTTAGGGGATTGTCCGATCACTTTGACTGGGTGCTGGCCATGACTAATGCTACATTAACGTACATGCATCGGAGTCTTTTCCTTGAGACGGGTATGTGATTTAGTAAAATGTTTGTTTTAATCTTTGTAAAATTTGAAATGCTTTTTAAGATCATCTGTCTTTAGAAGTGATGTATTTGATAACTCACAAGTCTCAACTGGTGTATGACATCATAGCCTGATTGCTTCTCAAGTATTTATGTTCTTTGACTGTGAAGGTATCTGCTATTCATTTTGAAAAATTCTGAATCATGGTTTCAAACTCTTGCATCTTGGGCATTTTGTATGCATTGACTGCTTGGAAATTGATACGATATGCACAAAATGTTGAGTGCGATGTGCAGTGCAATATTAAATGAGACAGAAAGTGAAGCCAACAGATGTTGCTGCTGCTGTTTGGTGATATGGGCTGCTGTAATAAATACCGGACAAAGTAGATGCACACAGTTACACAGACATCAGGTTGGTTTACAAGAAAAATGGACCGAAGGTGTTTCAGATTGATGCGCAGATTCACTGTTATAAGCAGTTGTATACAGAGAATTAATAGTGGTGGTGGTGGTGGTGGTGGTGGCAGCATTGGTGGCTATGATGTCGATGCTGATTTCTGTTTCAGGGCGTGTTAGTCAGGGTGCTCAAAGTCTTTCCGTGGTGTCAGCGCTTCATAAAGTGCAGCAGATGGTGCTATGTTGTTCTTCTTGTACGCCTGGGTGGTCATTTTCCAACGAGCTTAGTGGTGATGCTTTGTGTATTACCTGTGGAATTAACAAGCATCTCCTAAAGGTTGAATGGTCTTTTTTCAGTGAATAAGAGATAGCAGAAGTTACATTGACACTTTGACTAAAACTGCTACATTTTGGAAATAACCAGCAATGCATTTCAAACAAGGTTTTAAGAAATGTTAGTTTAATGTTAGACCATCTGCTGAATACTGTTTGTTGTAGGTTTTAAAAGAAAATGTACAGCTTTCTGTAGGCAACCAGAAGGATTATCTTACTGGAATATTGCTTCAGATTATATATTGGCTAATTAATCATTCCCCACTAAAGCTTTTGGTAAGCTCTGCTACTTTTAATTATATATTTAAAATAGAAAGAATTTCTAATTATTTCAAATTTTATTTGTTTCTTGTAATTGTGATTTGAAGGCATTTTGTTACGTGCACAGAGTGGCCCACTGTAAACCTTTTATTCATTCATTCATTCATTTTTGCATTAATTACTCTTTCCTTCAGTGTTTGATTGACTGATGTGAAATGATTTGTATAAATTAGAGATTTTAAAATCTTGTTTTAATAGACACCGGAGCTTCATATTGGCTGCAGATTCGAAGATGACGGTGAGTCTTTTGGTGACGACGTTGACGGCAATGGCGGTAACGGAGTCTATGGTTACGTTCCCATTCATCCTTTGGATCTTGCCAACATCATTCTTCAAGCCAACCACGTGAGGTCGTATTGGAAGCGCATGCATTCATAGGACTCTGCCATTATGCACTTGTTCTTCATGTGCTTTGCGGTTTGTTGTTGGTATCATCCAAGAACCACTGATTAGCTTATTATGGTCAATGCTTTGACTGTTGATATCATATTGAGCTAGACATGACTTGTTTTTTTTAAGTAAAGGAGTTTGTGATTTTGTGCGGTTTTGCAACGATCGCTTTGTATAAGTTTGAGGTCATGTCATACGAAAATATTAGTTTTGTTGTTCTTTTTATGAGAGTGGTTATATAATTGCTGCTTCAAAACCCATCAGCCGCTTGTGTGATAGGATTTTGGCAGTGGTCTGACATTGTTGCCACCAAATGTTTTGAAAATGTATATGTGGTTCTTTAAACCAAGATATATAAATTGATGATTGAATAATTCACTTATTATTTAAGAAATATTAATCATTTTCTCAAATGTTTTCATGCTTGAATTTTGAAGTAGTTCAACATTAAAACTCCAAAATGTGTGATAAGAAATCGAGAAAGTTGACCAGAAGTTTATTAGGATGACAAACTTTTCAGATGCAGTTAATTTTATATAAAAAAGATTTAAAATCGGGGAAGATTAGTAGATGGATCTACATGTAATTTTTTTCAATGAAAACACAGTTCAATGTGCATGTGAATCTGTTGATTTCCATGCTATCCGAGGAGTTTTTTTGTTGTTTAAAAAAATTGTGCGTAATACTGAAGTATTTGCTGTTAAAAGAGTTTGTGGTATACTGTGGACAGTATTACAAAGTACTTTTAAGTGTTGCTAATGTCTTTGACCGATATATGCAGTTTTGAATGTTATTGCTTGTTGTTCAACTTTGTCCTCTTCATAATTAGGATATAATCCACCTGGTCAACCCTTTGATATCCTCGAGCCTCTTTAAGTCTAAACTAAAAACCTTCCTATTCCAAAAGTCATTTCCTCCATAGCCTATAACAGCCCAACCCACTGCCTCATGGATACACTGACCTTTGCCCGACCAACAATCCTCCTTGCCTGTGGCTATTTCAGGAAAGATTAGGCACTTAAGAATAAGCAGCTACTACTGTACTACTTTCCAAAGTGCTATATAAATTTGTGAGACTTTACTTACTTACTTTGATGGATAGAAACAGTTGACTGCTTTCTGAGGTTTAGCTTTGCAATCGAGACATGATACTGTATATGGAGACACAGTAGTACATGAAGTAGGCAGAGACCAGACTAGTGGACAGCAGTGGTACATACCTGTGATGGCTTTGGGAGATCAATTCTAATGCATTGCTTGTACCAAAATGCAAAATATAGGCTATTTGGTTTTCACTTTTTAAACTGTTTGCATTGATGTATTGCCAACAGTCTAAAATACATTTCTGATTGGATGTATTTGTCTGCTGTTCTATTTGGAGTCTTGTTTGTTTTCAGTGACATGACTTGTATCTTGCAAATAACTCCTGAACAGAATTTAGACACTCTAGTAAGCCGAGTCTTCCATGAAATTCTTGACACTCGTTTTTATCCCGGTTTCCCAAAACTTTTTCAGGTATACAAGCCTAATGATCATCTTATTTTGTATTTAATTTTTATCAGGTTGTTGCATATTTATTTAAGTTATTTGCTATATTGGAAATTGTTTGTAATGTCTGTGTAAATTTGGGTTAAATCATTTTCAGTTTTAAGTGTGAGTTAAGTCTATTGGTAGAGTGCTTGTATCATGTTAAATTAATGTTTATAAGTTAATATTGCTTCATGCTTGAGAGGTTTCTTTTGCTACATGATGTAGGAAATTAACCACATTTGGGTTTAGATAACCAATGGATGTCATGCATCACTGTTGTTGTGATAAAATCAGTGAATGTAGACGTTGGAAATACTGTCATTTGTGCTTGAACAGAACAGCCAGGTCTATAAATGTGATTAAATAAGATGATGCCCTTATTTGACAGTGTTCACATGGTTCTTGACAACTTCTATAGCGCCGTAGTATGTGCATTTGCTATGTTCTTGTGGCTCTAGAAATTGTGTGCTGATTTCATCTGTTGACTTTTAAAATGAATCTGTAATTCGGTGAAAATTTGCAAAAATATTAGAAGGCACACTGATTTAATCAGCCTTAGAAAGCAAACAGTTTAAGAGCTGTACTGAGCTAGAGAGATATTAGATTGTTAATTCTATAGAAATACTGCTGTCTTAATTACTGAATGGATATGAAGCATCTGGGGTTTAGCATAAATTAAATGCATTTGTTGTTATTTCACATAGTGTACAGTAGAAGCTATCAGTTTGAAGAAATCAATTGACCGATGATAGATTCAGCAAGTACATAATTACATTTTAATATCAGTAACTGAATTTCCCAGGGATCGGTACTCGTTTGCCTGCACTACTACTACTACTACTACTACTACTACTACTGTCCCTGTATCGTAATGACAAGATTCGTGTATGAGATTTCCCATCGGTCAGTTACAGGTGAGATGCCTCCGTATCCACTTGACCCCGCACTTTCGATGAAGGTGAGAAGAAACTCGGGGTTCTTCTCCTTCGTCCTGCCCGTCGTCGTGACGTCCACCGAGGCGTCGAAAAGACTGGACGAGACCAGACTAAACTCGGACTTGTAGTTGAAACCGGTGACGCCGCCGAATATATCGGTCGATTGAATAGCGAATCTGCAAAATAACAACTGCTTATGATTAGGCCACTCGGCCGACTCACCGTTAGCCAGGGATATTTTTACACCCCCCCCTCCCATTTTGAGACCGACACCCCCAAATTTCCTCCAATCCGAGCCTGAGATGCACCCCTAACACCCTCCAAAACCCTCTCCCATTTGAGACCGACACCCCCCAAATTGATAATCCTACAAAATAACCCTGTGTCTAGCCGAAGTTTTTGTAGCAGTAGGGGGGATGCAGTTGGGCAGTGGGGGGAGATTCCCCCTACAAATCGCGCCCATGCATGACTACACCTGGTCAGTTGGAACCTCTTACTCATTTTGTTCGATCCCCGCCAGATTCGCTTTCCACGAAGTGTCGAAGTCGACGACCCGCGTGGTCAGGTCGATTCGATCGCCCTGAGTCAAATAGTGCGCTACTATGCCGTCGATTCGGAAATACGGGGCCGTTTCATCTACCGCCGAGTTCGACAGATCCAGGACCAAAGCTCCGGCGACACCGATTACCTGAAGGACAAATGTCACAAGAGCATGCTAAATGACCGATGCGACTGTTAATAACGAACAGCAAAATGATATGCAGATCAATGGACTTCGTGTGCAATAATTATTATCCACCGACAGGAGACATCGTCGTCTTTGAATAGTTACAGTGTATGCGTGAGCCGAAACGTACAGTAACTTTAGGCTTCCTCTGATGTTCTATAATCTATGGATTATAGTCATTCGTTACCTCTCCCAGTGGCGTAGCCAAGGGCGGGTTTTGGGGGTTAAACCCCTTTGGCTGCCGACGAAAAGTTATTTACATGCTTTTCCATACATTTTTCATTTTCGGACGCGATTTTGGGAGTCAAACCCCCTTGACTGGCTGCGGATTGAAAAAAATTTCAAAGTGCTATAGAAATTAGAAAAAAATAAGAAATAATACGAGAAGGTGACGACCGTTTTTGCTTGTCAGTTCCTAAAAAAGGGAAATTTAAAAAATTTCAAAGTTTGGTTACGATCGAAACCAAACCCCTTTCCGAAAATCCTGGCTACGCCACTGACCTCTCCTGTTGCTTGCGTTGTATTGACGTCGTAGACGACCATAGCCGTGTCTTCGTCTACGCCGAATCCGTATGGAACGCCAAACGCCTGCGATCGAGTGTCGGCAATGAGTCGGATGAGGCGACCCTCCCTCCCTCTTTCGCTGACACAACAATGACATACTGTATTATGTCTTAGCAGTGGCGGCTCTAGGATTTGGCAAGTGGGGGCCGTTGGGGGCAACTAATCATGCCAACCATTTGTTGTTTAATGTATGTAGCATTAGTATAGGGTCCCAACTGGGGGCCACTCGATAGGGGGCACGGGCCCCCTGCCCCGGTGGAGCCGCCACTGTTGTGTAGGCCTCCTATGTTTCAACACGACAAGCATTGCTGAATGAAATAATAAATAAGGTGCCGGCGGCGAAGTGCTTGACAGACCTATCTTAATTAGGCGTTGCTGAGGTCCTCCGGGAAAATTGTTCCTCTTTAATCCTCTCACATCAGCTCTTGACCTGACACGGCGAGAGGAAGTAACTTCTGTTAAGTTGTGGTTATAACTTATTACAAAACCTGACTCTTGCAGCTCTTAGATCTCTAGTAAACAGAAGTTAAGGCTCCTAAACACTACTCAACATCAATACCATAGTGGTTCTCACACAGGTCAGATTCTACGGAACCACTCTACACCCTATTATTATTATTATTATTATTATTATTATTATTATTATTATTATTATTATTATTATTATTATTATTATTATGTTTGTGTCAAATCATGTGCAAGGCAGTTCCGTCGATGAATTGTCTCTTATCGGCATGTGTAAACTTTGATGTAGGCCTATAATTACAATTTTAAACCGTCCTCATTACTGAAGCGGAGATAACAACTTGTCTGGGGTTTCTCGATGTAGCCAGGCGTCCTCCTCCTCCTCCTCCTCATCCTCCTGTGCGCCTACCTGAAATGACTGTCCAACGCATAGTCGTTCAGCATTCCAATTCCACCAAATGGGTCGTAGATGAGGTCGTTTGGGCCTGTCTGTTCGCCGGCAGGAAAAGCACCGTTCAACAGCGCGTCGTAACTGATGCCATCTGTACAAATTGCAAGCGTTTCTGGCAATTAGGTAATTTCTCCATCGTACAGTCGTCGTCGTCGTCGTCATCATCGTCAGTAACCGTAATCATCGTCATAGTCACGCATTTCTTAATTTAACTCGTCGGATAGAGATGCGTGTGTTTTTTGTATATCCAATGTAAAACGTCGCTATTCATTAACTTCTATAGGACTGCATGTCAATAGCTTCGGTTACGGACGAATCTATTATAGACATCATTTACGGCTTAGCTTCGGCTACGACCGAATGTAAGACTGCAGTTACGACGCCAGTTACAGCTACGGCCGTAACTGTAAATTACAGACTCCGTCTGACGCTGTAATCCTCATATATCGTCATCTGCTGTAGGCGCTAAAGGCCTTGTAAATATCTTTGCTTTCCAAATAATTTGTCACAGTTTACATTTGACCATTTCATTCCTTAGGCGTGAACTTCTATATGCAGGCCACTAGACTCGAGCCCTCATATTCTGTAAGAGGCTGGAGAGAGGAATGGGCAAAGCATAGGTGGTTGGACCTCCACTTTTTCATTCAAGTTTACGCCTTTGTTCCTATAAATGTACCTTAGAGAACTCAATCTTAATCTATCTACGCATGAACCCCGTATCCAATACTCGCCCATGATCATGACGGCCCATGGTTGGCACGAGAGACCGGCGCTGATTCCGGATATGGATCCTCCGTTGTCATAGACCGATCGAATTGCGACCAACGCCGGAGATTCAACGCGACCATCGTTGTAGAAACTACGACAGGCAAATGGCAACAAAAGACCCCCCCCAACAAATAAGAGCAAAGTGCGACACTTCTCTGTTTTATCTCTTTTAAACCAGACGCCAGTCGCCTTTTTGAAACTTGTTAAAATTGGCAACTCCAACGCAAATAATTAGGTAGGACATTAAAAAGTGAATGGTGATGATTATACTACTACTACTACTACTACTACTACTACTACTACTACTACTACTACTACTACTACTACTACTACTAATAATAATAATAATAATAATAATAATAATAATAATAAATGCTAGGCCTGATGATGATAATGATGATGATGATGAAGAAGAAGAAGAAGAAGAAGAAGAAGAAGAAGATGATGATGATGATGATGATGATGATGATGATGATGATGATGATGATGATGATGATGATGATGATGATGATGATGATGATGATGATGATGATGATGATGATGATGATGATGATGATGATGATGATGATGATGCTTAATCAGAGCAGCAGTCACAGCGTGCTACATCCGCTAACCTTGTAATGATCCTCGCCTGATCTCCTCCTCCGAAGATGAACCCGTTCATGCGGAGGATGTTGTCGACTACTTCCGGGTCGGCGTTGGCCGTCTTGTTGGCCTCGTGCACCGGGATGAAGTAGGCCTCCAGGGCGCCGTAGGTCAGCAGCATGTCCCGATAGTAGATGGCGCTGTCGATCGGATCGGCCGACGCCGCTGTCACGATCCCAATGCGAGCGACGTCCCTACCACCACACACACACACGCACACCATGCTCAGAATACATTGGAAGAACGCCTCGAAATGCCACGTATACATCACTAGAAGAATGCGGATGAGCAACCTGATGGCGGTGACACACCCAGGGCATGACAGCAGGCCCGCCGAGAGAAAACCCGGGCCCCTGCACAGAATGGCCGGCGGGCCCCCGACAAGTCTTACAAATTGCTGACGACCTGTTTTTGCTCGTTATTGTCTCTTCTCTCTCTCTCTCTCTCTCTCTCTCTCTCTCTCTCTCTCTCTCTCTCTCTCCTTGCAACAGCCTGATTTCCTACACATTTTTCAGCTATATTCCAATTTATATTTTATCATCATCTTCACTATTTTCATCATCATCCGAATGTGATGAATTGCATTAATATCAATGTTATTATTTTATCCCCATGATATAGTTGTCGTGGCGATTGCTGCTATCGTTAGAGACGATCCATAGTCCTTTATACTGACAGCGAGCTCTATGATCTTCGACCAAATCCGGACGTTTCCGTCGCTAAGAGCGCCTCCGATTAGAACCAAACTCTTTCCGGCGCCAAGGGTTCCCAACTGTCCGACTACGAACAGCAATGACAGGCAAACACTGACAAGAGACTCCATTTTGCGCCAAAGATCCAAAGAACATTCGACGCTTTTCCAACGGAAAAGTTGAAAACTGAGCAAATGCGACTGCTGTGGTCATTACTAAGTGTCACGATTCTTTCTACGGAAGATAAAACGCGCTCTAAAATTTTCAGTAAACTGACGTCAACTATACTTTGGTGTAAAATAGTCTTTACACGTTCGTTTGTAATCGCTGGTAGTTATGTTGCAGAAATATGGTTGCTAAATTTTGTGTGATTCGAATAAAATCAAATCAAAACAGTGGTTTTCACACAGGCTTACTTAGCATCCTAAACCACTTTAAATCACATTATTATTATTATTATTATTATTATTATTATTATTATTATTATTATTAATACATTGGCTGAATAAGTTGTGTATACGAATTGAAAGTCAGTGAGAAATCTTGCCTATTTGGATATTTAAAATAGCATACAACTATTCGATTTTGACGTGATCCGTTCACGACTATCGTACATTTTACTTGATCTTTATCATATCGAACATATGTTGAATTTTATTCAATTCTCTTCTATGCAATAACCAATGTCTTATCTTTATTCTTATCTTTATTTTTTATTTGAATGACATATCTTGAAATTTAGTCTTCACCTTTCTGCGCGTATTCTACTTCTTCTATGCGTGCTTCTCGCTGTGCCTGCGTGTAAGTAGGCTATGTATGTTTTCTTGGAATCTTGCATCTGTCCTTTCTTATGTATGCGTCTTGCGACATCTGTTCTTTTCCTCTCTAACACTCGCAAAGCAAAACATCTCAGTAGGCCCTAAGTTTGAAAAGTTTAGTTATATATGCAAACTTAGTATAGAACTGTAAAACTCCTGCCGTGAATAAAATCACAACATGTATTCTGACGCCCCCCCCCCCACAACACGACGCCCGGGGCAGCTTGCCCCCCTGTCCCTACCTAGTTACGGCTCTGACATTAATCTTTTCTTCCAGTCTCCACATAGTCTCTGACTGCCAGGTTTTCTTTCCGTTTAGTTTGAAGTGCATAAAGGTACAACAAAACAAGCAGAAACTACTTCTATCTGAGTGCTGTGGTCCACTTTTATGTGCTGTTATAGTTGCTGCACTATTTACTACTGCTGTGTATTTTCGTATAACTGAGGCATGCATAACTGATTCGACCAATAATAGCTATATCAGGCAATGGCCGCTCGCTGTTCGGTCCTTTTCGACGAAAGATGTTTCCGTTTACGAGGGATTTTATCTCTGAATATTTTTTCCGTCTGAATTCTTCTTCTTCTTCCCAAATGAAACCCCGACGATCGTGTTATCAGCGGACTTGAATTCCTGACATTGTTCATCTGTGAATCCATACTCAGCAGCGGTCAGCTAAGCGTATTTCATGCAGAGAAAAAGGAAACCAAGGCGTATAGTGATGCTTACTATCCGAATCTTTAAAGAATACGAAAGATACACTCACACGCAAAATTATTGTCATATATATGTATATATATGACAATAATTTTACGTATATATATATATATAATACTGTAGGCCCTATATATAAGTGAATACATGCCTCGAACTTAGAAAAACTTAAGCTGAATGGTAACTTTGCAGCATCCTGTACTTTATAGACAGAAGTCGTAGTACGGACCAAAAGGCAAACAGAGGAAAGCATTTGCCTTCGAGTCTAAAATACAGCGAGAGATAGAGACGCGCTGTTCGAAACCGAAGATCTCAAGGCTGTTGTGTTGCTTCCTGTGCATTGGCCACATCATCGGATTTCGCGGCGTCTTGCGTTAACATCGCGCTCTCTCCCCGAGCGATAACTTCTTGTTTAACTTCTGGTCGAGTTTATTTTCCTCGGCGGTCTTGGTTTTCTCCCCCGCGGCGTCAGTTTGTTTGAAAGCAGTCTTTTCTTCTGGGCGTCGCGGCGCGTGTGTACGTATAAGCACCTGGATCGATTACTAATCAACGGTGCATCTCTTCTGCTCTTCTGTCTCCCGGATCGTCTTTGCGTTGATTTGTCTGCGGACCGCAGCTATCAGCAACTCCATCAATTACCTCGATTGCTCCTCGCTGTTGCTGCTGCTGCTGCTGCTGTCGAATCCGAAGAAATGTAGCACTTTATCATCATCATCATCATCAGCAGCAGCATCAACATGACAGCGGGGGTCATTTTATTCAAAGATAGTTCGAAGATCGAGTTTCTCGACGAGTCAGACATATTTCTGATGCTCGTTTCTCATGATTTTCAGAAGAAAGGCGGATCTAGAACTATGCATTAGAACACACAGAGACTAGGCAAACAGACAGACAGACAGACAGACAGACGAACGGATAGAAAGAAAGAGTAAAACGGTTGCATTGAAGAAGTGAGGCAGACTCATAAAGCAGTTTGTTTTCTAACTTTCTGGATTGGAGAGTACATAATTATTCTGCGTCGTCCATCGGATGTCGTATATCTGAACGGCTGCTGGTCGAAGCAGATAACTCCTCTTCGCGAAGCTTTTATCTTCGGAGGAGTTGTTTATGGAGAATGTCTTTCTGATTCGAGACCCATGCAGCAGTCGGAACACATAGATAGGCATCTGGCAGTTGGCAAATGTCACGATCCTCGCTCTCATCCTCTTGTGTTCCGACTGCAAAAGTGCCAACCGTTGTGGCCTCGACTCTCGATTGAACGAACAACTAGTAAAACCCAGTGTTTAATCTAGGCCGTTTCCGGGGGGAAAATTGCCCTTTTTCCCAGGAAATTTCAAATTCCCCCCGGAAATTTTGGAATACTACATGGACTAACAGCGGCCCCTAGCAGAATTCCCCCCGGCTTTGTCAGTTTCCCCCCGGCTTTTTCAGTTCCCCCCCCCCGGAGTCCAGGAGTCTAGATTAAACACTGGTAAAACCTCTTTCTATTCTCCGACTTAATTACAGTTAATTCGGCAATTTATTATATTTCAGTGAATTTCTTTCCATTTTAATAACTCCTAGGTAATTATTATCGGTCTTCATCTGCTCTGAGTAAATCGTCCTTTCAAAATACTTTCCCGATGAAAATAGTTCAAACACTGTTTGACTTAGTTGACTGGTAAATGACCAGGAACCAAAATTCTCTTTAAAATGAAGCAATAGGCCTCTAGAAGAAGCAAACTTCTCAGAAACATTTCACTCTTAGCTATTCATGTTTCTACTTTCGGTGGAAATGTGAGCTAAACCATAGAATGCAGACACGCCTTCCTTGCTGAGAATTTCTCAAAATATTTTGGGAAGTAAACTGCTTACAAAAAGAGCGATTTGTCAAAGCACGCCTTTTCGTAGAGTTAAAATCTCGTAAGAAATCAAAGAAACCGGAGCTCAGTCGAGAGAGAGAGAACACAGTCTGATAATTGCTAGGGTGATCGTAAACCGACCAACCAAACACATTGTCACACAAACACACATACACACCCAAACGCACGCACGCACCTATAATATATAAATGCATATATATATATATATATATATATACAGGGTGACGAAAAAACCGGACTAGTCACATTAGGTTTTTATTTAATATAGTCCTTTTTTTTTGCGCCACCCTATATATATATATATATATATATATATATATATATATATATATATATATATATATTTTATATATATAATAATTTTTCGCTTTGTGGGACATTATTGCCAGAGTGTATACCAATTCTTCAGTCATTTAACAAAGTTCTGGCGTCTCGATGTCTCTCGCTAATGCACTCTGCGTGTTTAAAGCCAGTTTATTCGTATATACGCTCACAATCAGTGGCGTAACTAGGTCAAAGTGCCGCCTGGGGCGAAAATAAAAAGTGCCGCCTTTTCGCGGCGGAAAATGTTCAAAATTTCCTGGAAAAAACTTACCAATCAAGTTTTTAAAAGTCTGATGAAAAAGTTAGGAAATCTCGAAAATGCCGCCCCTAGGGCAGATGCCGCCTGGGGCGCTTCGCCCCCTCTGCCCCCATCGCTACGCCAAAGTAGACCTAGAACTTACAGAAGTAGATTATATAGAACAAGCAGATATATATATATATATATACACACATATATATATATATAATATATATATATATATATATATATATATATATATATATATATATATATATTGTATATATATATTGCTTTGAGTAGACTTATACGGGATCTTCTTAGCCGCTGTGTGTTTATTTTGTGCTGCGTTGAATCAATGTTTGGGTTGAAGCGGGCGCTGATCGCCAATCAGGAATCGCCGATCGGAGATAGCAGAAGAAGGCGTCGAAGCATTGGATGATGACCAGCGCCGACTTCTCAGCATCTTCTCACATCGAATTTCTCCGGGTTGCCGGCAACAACAGCAAGCGCCAAATAAATCGAGATGCTTTCCGAACCAAAGAAACTCGCGGACGATGCTAATACACTTGAACGACATATGATGTCCGGAAGGAGAATTCTGAATCGAGGGAGTCTGGACAGATAATGAAAATATAACAGAGTGATCTTATTAAGACGGTCTGAATTCGTCGTCATTTAGCAGTCTTTACATTATCTATACCTACTCTGCTCAAATGACGGATTTGAGCGTCGCTAGTCTTCAGCTAATCTTGATTCTCTCGTCTTCGGCAAGTTTCACTTGTTCGACTTTCGTCGAAGACAGGTCATGGAATCTTTCGTACAGCGAGAATAATTTGCACGGCGTTGGCGGCGGCGGCGGCGGCGGCGGCAGGGGGGGCGTCTGGGTTTCGACCGGAGTCGCCCCCACCAAATTCGGATCGAACGTCTGCTACGTCCAGCAGAGCGACGGATGCCGGTTCCGCATCGCCGTTTTCCCGGACGAGTGTCGTGGCGGTCCTTCCGGTCGGGAGATCAGAAACGCCGGAATCGGAAAGAGGGACCTCAACGAAATCGACCCAAAAACACCGCCGCCGCCGCCGCCGAAGAGGACGCCGCGAAATCTCTTCTCAGACTCGAGGCCTTTGAGCAGAAGCTGACGAAGATGATGGAGGATCTGTCGGTTCGTTCGCTGCGTCACGTGAGGGAGATCCGGTCGGATCTGAGACAGATGACGCTGTCGATGAATCGACTGAAGACCGGAAGTGACGTAACTTCCGGCGCCGCCGCCGCCGCCGATGGAAGAGGGGGCGGAGGGCCTCTCCACCAGCCGCCGAGACAGTGCCCCTCGCAGTTCATCGGGATGGGAAACTGGAAATCGTGCTATCGATTTTCCAACTTTGAGGCGACCTGGAACGAAGCGCAGGAATACTGCAAGATATTCGGAGCATCTCTGCTGTCGCTCGACACGATGAAAGAATCCAATATCATCGACTACTTCATGAAGAGTAACGCAGGTAGGGGCTGGCGTCGGTCAAATGCAACAGCTATACCTGTGTTTATTCTAGACCTTCTCTGGGCGGGAATCCACCCCCATCCCACCCAAAATTTGAAATTTCCCCGAAATGTTTTGACATTTTGGCAAGTAGTATGACCTCTCCAATGTCTGAACCCCCCCCCCAAAAAAAAATCAAAACTGCCCACAATGTCTAGGTGGCTAGAATAAACACAGGCTATACAAGTGTCCACCAAAGCGAAAATACCAAAATATCTGATTATAAACGACGACGTGTTTCTAACCATAAAATGCATTTATGTACTTAAAATATTTTTTTAAAGTTCCTGGATGAAATGCGACATTGGAGACAATTCTTGCAAGTGAAGATGCAATGCTAATGCGAAGGACCAAGTGGACTAATATATATATATATATATATATATATATATATATATATATATATATATATATAGCAATGTAACTGAATATTTGTATAGCGCCTCTTGTGAAGCGCACCTGCGGGCACCCCGCCCACGCTTGTCCTTCGCCCTGCACAGGACCAGACTATAACCGACTGTTCTAGGTAGACATCTTAGTTGTTTTCTTTGTCTCTAGAATTTCAAGAACCGAAGGGATGGTGGACAGGCGGAAGCTACATCAGCCGCAGTCGCAGATGGACGTGGACATCATCGGGACAGTCGATCTATCGGCCGATAAACTTCGCCCGATGGGCCTCCGGTCAGCCGCCCGCTTCGATGACCACCACGCATTGCATAGTGCTCTTCAGACCGGCCAAGTACCTTTGGCACGCTGCTCCGTGTTCGGACAGACATAACTTCATCTGTCAGCTGAACTCCGCCTGACCAGGAATGACCAGGAACTAAACGCCAACCAAGAGGACGAGGCTGCGAGAAGATGAAAAGACCAGAAACCAAATAATTCGTCCGCGACATTTGAAGCAATTTCATTTTTGTCGCTTAGCTTTTTTGTTTTATAAACGAAAATGCGCAACCGACTACTGGATGATTTTATTTATTTAGGGGCTGCCCATTAATTACGCCAACAATTTAGGGGGGATGGGATTTGAAAAAAGTTTGACGGTTGTTGACAGGGGGAGGGGGGTCAAGAGAAGTTGACGTCAACAATTTCACTTTTTACAAATAATAAAAAAATAGGAAATTTCATGGAATACTACTTATTACAATGGAAAAAAGCATTAGAAAAAAGGTCATCACACCACATTTTGACATTTGATGAGAAAAAATGGAAAAAATGGTCATCAGCGCAACAAATAATAACCTTGTTATTGGGTCCTGTCATTGATCTTGGGGGTAGGGGGAGTCAAAAGTTGTTGACGTAATTATAGGGGGTAAGTGAAAGTTTACAGTTGTTGACAAATAAGGGAGGGGTAAAAAAGTGTTGACATATTTAATGGGCAGCCCCTTATTTGAATTTAATCAGTCCTTTGATAAA
The DNA here is from genome assembly GCA_018105865.1 of Metaphire vulgaris. Lineage (NCBI taxonomy): Eukaryota > Metazoa > Annelida > Clitellata > Crassiclitellata > Megascolecidae > Metaphire > Metaphire vulgaris. The sequence goes on from CM030847.1 coordinate 587,237, forward strand.
TCAGTCTACGATTTACTGAAATGACAAACTTATGATTATTTTAACCTAAAATTATGAACAGTCAAGAATCTACTCTACTTATTGTTTACTCGCTACCATAAAACAGACTGCTAGTTCTCTTTATTATATAATATATATATATAAGAAGGTTTAAAGTGGTTCAGTAGGGACTGCCCTGTGTGAGAACCACTGTTATTGTTAACTTGTGATCGTTTACAGAATAATAGTCCAAAGTCTGCGATTACTAGATCATGAAAATAAAACTAGCGGCTATCGGTTCGATATTCGTGGATAGAATATAATGGAGTGGAAGGTTGAGATGGATGGATGGATGGAGAGAATAGCAGGCATGATGGAAGAGAAGGGACGAGGTTTTGCGGCGTTAGAGCAGGGGAGAGAAGGAGGAGGAGGAGGGGAGGTGTTATTTGACCTTCATAACTTTGCAAACGGATTGACGCCTATGAGAAAATATAAATATTACAGTAGATATGCTAATCGTTATACGGCAGTGAGCTTTTCGAAGTAAAGCAGAAGTTTTTCGTCGAATTCTCTCTGAGTGGCGTCCGACCCAGCCCCGGTCAGAGACGGAGGCCGCGACGATCTTCTAGAGGGGCCTGCCGACCTCTGTCTGAGTGTCGGGGGCTCTACGACAGCGGCCGGTTCTCCTTCGAGGTCCGGCTGTTCGGGAATCGTTGCCAGCTTTTTCCTGCTGGTTTCTGGACTTTCCGAATCGGAAATGTAGACGGGAGCTCGCGACCCAGGACGCTGCAGCGAATGCAGCGTGTCCGGATCGAGCTGTCTCAGCGGAGCGATCTCACCGCCGGCCGAAGAAGGGTCGTTCGAGGCTGCGCCGGCGGCGGCGGCGGCCGTGGGCGGATCCAGGGACACGACGGAGGCCTCCTTCGTCATCGCTTCGCATCTCCTCCTCCTCCTCCTCCTCCTCCTCCGCCTCAGACACACCATGACCGCTATCACGGTGACCGCGGCTATCAGAATCGCCAGAACCACAAACACGATTATGAAGTTCCCGTCAAACCGGTGCGCACTTCTTTCGTCATTCGCGTAAAAAACGCCGGCGTCTTTAGCGGTCACGTTACGCGCTGTCATTCCGTCTTTCACCGATGGATGATGATGATGATGATGATGATTGGGACTGTCTTTCACGACGACATCTGGCGGATAGAGCACGATTTCGAACACCCCTTTGGCCGGTTGGACGCCGTCGGCTTTCAGAATGTAGACAAAGACATCGGTGAAGGCGGTCGTTGAGACGTTGCGTCGAGGGTGATAATAGGCCACTCTTTCCTTGACGACGTCGTTATGAGTAAAGCTGAACGAAGCGCCGGGATAGTGGTGATGCGGTTGTTCTTGTTCCTGGTTCTTTCTTTCCTTCTGCATCGTCAGCAGCAGCAGGTCGTCTTTGCGCCGGACGCGAATCGGGATGAACGAGGCGTTCCTGACCAGCATGCCGTGCACCGGACCCTGAACGACGTGATAGACCGGATCGCTCCGGGACAGGTCGGCCAGCTCGGTGGCGTCCAGATGAAGCGTCGTTATTCTGGACGCTTTCCCGGCCACTGCGTAGAGCGGCCTGTCGTCGCCCGAACGCTGGTTCAGCTTCGGACGAACACTGACCTCCATCTTGCCGCGAATGAGGTTCTGACCGTCGTAGAGAAAAAATTCGAAGCCGTCCTCATAACCGTTTAGATCCTTCTGGATGTACGCCATCCTTCCAGAATCGACGTCCTCCTGACTGAAACGATCGACTTTTGTAGCGCCTTTCCTTACGAGATTTCCGTATCTGGGTGCCGTCGTGATGTTATACCACAGCAGGTTCCTGTTTCCGTTTGTGTCGACGCGAAAGTTACTCGTCGAAATCGCAGCCTCGTTCTGGCCCTGCAAGACCTCGATCTGGTGAAAACTGACGTTCAACACAAGCTGATGTACGATTACGTTGAACACCTTGTACAGCGGCTTGTGCTGTCCGTCGGACACTCTGAAATAGAACGCTCCGGAGTCGGGACTTCCGTCCTGGACGAACCGGATCTTCCGGTCGTTGATCTGCTCCTGAGTGAACGTCTCCAGATGGCGCTGATGACGATCGAACGGCGGCTGGTCGTCGTCGTCGAGGATACACTCCAGACGACCGTTGGTCGGCGGACTTTCCACGACGTAGCGGATCTTTCCGGGCGCAGTGTCCGGATCCCAGGTGTGCAGGACTTCCTTGGTGACGAGCACCGACGTGCCCTGGACGAGTTCCAGGGACGGCGACGGGGTCATCAGGACGAAGCGTTGGTCGTCCTTCGGGATGACGACGAAGGGGAAGACCATGGGAACGCCGCCCTCTATAGAGTGCGTCCGGAGTGATCCGACCGCCGACTGTGTTTTGAGCTTTGCCTGGATTTCCACGTGGAAGGAAAACGCGTCCGAAAGAGTTTCCGAATCGTCGTGCGAATAGACGACGTAGCCTCTGTCGATGTCCAGCTGGACGATCCTACCACCGCTGGTCAACGCTTGACCCCTTCTCGTTACGGAGCCGTGCCGCGGCAGCTGTTGAATGACCATGCTGACCACGACCTGGTCGAGACCGCTGCTGGTCAGCTGCGCTTCGATTCGCCCGACGCTCAGTGCAGACGCCGTGATCTCCACCCTCCCGCCCTCGTCCACTTCGACGCCCCGACAGGTGAATCCCCAGAACGGATCGTTGAAATCGATGTTGCCGTAAGACACGAAGATTCCGAATGTCTGCAGCGGAATGCTCCGGGAGAACGTGGAATGGACTTCGAAGCCAAAGGAATCGTTTTGTGTCCAGTCGGTCATTTGCGACGAGTGACGATAAACGACGGCGTTCGAATTGAGATCTTCCTGCGAAAACGTTTCAACGTGTTCGTCCAGTCCAGCGGAGCTGTACAGAAGCAGCTGTCCCTTCGAAGGTCTCGTCCGAATCGTATAGATAATCACCGAACGATTGTGGGAGTCCGTGTAGTTGGTTCTGGTGTTCAAGAAGTCCGCGGTTATCGGTCGAGAGTGACCGGGAAAGACTTCGAGGGGCCGAAGAGTCGTCATCGTCAACGTTATCAGCATCAAATCGACGCGAAAAGTCATAGGAGAGGTGACGTTGACGCCGTCAGTCAACCGGAAAGTGAAATGTCCTGCTGTCTTTCCTTAAATGACAAAATAACAAAACCGGCATCAGCTTTAATACCATCCATGGTTAAACTCAATTGTTACTACGACTACTGCTACTATTATTACTACTGCTACTACTGCTACTGCTACTGCTACTGCTACTGCTACTGCTATGCTAATAATAATAATAATAATAATAATAATAATAATAATAATAATAATAATAATAATAATAATAATAATAATAATAATAATAATAATAATAATTAATTATAATTAATTATAATTAATTATTAGTCAGTACTGGCCAGTTGTTAGCTATGAACTAGGAGATAACAATGAAACGTTGAACCTTTGCGTATCTGAAATGCGATTCTGTGATTGTCGATATCTGCCTGCGTGAAATTGTTCACCGGTTTGAACAAGTCGTTCAGATCGATCACCTGGCCGTTCGTCTGTTCATCTATTTCGAAGACGATTTCCTCAGGTAAAGTGTCGTTGTCTTCGGCGTAGAGATACTCGCGCGTGATCGGCGTATGGGCTGCTGGTTGTAACAGACAATTAATTAGTCTGCTTTTGAAATAAGCGAGAGAGAAAACAAATATCCTAGATCCAGGTAAACAGACAGACAAATCCAGGTAAACAAACAAACAGACGCACAGCCATTCCATGTACAGTACTTGATGCCTTTGCATTCTGCATTTTTAAAAGAAAATTCTGCCTCTTTAACTATTGCAACAATGTTTGAACCAACGTGCTGCTCAATTCGTTTCTGGGGACCCACGGCTCATCCTCTGTGGATTTGGATCACCATCGATTGATGAACACCAAATGCCTTCGAAGTGAATAATTACTGTAACTTTATTTTATTTATTTATTTATTTATTTATTTATTTATTTATTTATTTATTTATTTATTTATTTATTTATTTATTTATTTATTTATAGGGTGTAGTGGTGGTGTTTGAGTAAAAGTGTAGCGATCATTTATTCCTTGAATACCGATAGACTGTCGAATAATTCCACGCGTATTGGGCTGCAACATTGACGCTTCAGAAGCGGAATATTTGGCTTAAGCGACAATATTTCAACGTCTTCTTGATATTGAAACAAAGCTAATAAATAACTTCTTGGATCTATATGTATAGATATTATGAAAATTAGGCGGCGATTTTAATTAAAAGCACCAGAAATTACATACTCTTGCGTGCATTGATGTAAATTTCAAAAAGAACTAGTGAAATAATATTATTAGAAAACGTCTTGCTGCTGGGAAATCTTAAAAAGCTCTTGAAAGACCTGCGAAGATCTTCAGTTTCCTGTTGGTGATCAGCTTCGGCGGCCGGTCGTTTATCGGCAGAATTCGTACGTGGATGGTTTTCGGGTCGCTGCGCTTGTTTCTCGACCGCAGTCTTGCCATAACACTGAACGAGTCGGACACCGAGCCGCCGCCGTCGTCGCCGTCGTCGTCGTCGTTGCTGTAAAGGACCCGGCGCATCAGGACTTGACTGGCGGAGAAGTGATAGATCGGTTTCGACGCTGCAGCGTCTCTGTTTCTGATGTGACCACGCTGTGGACCGGCGATCACTTGAAATTCGATCTCCGTTTCGTCGGAAAAGGGCCGTCCGATCCTGAAGCTGTTCTGGGTGAAGTAGGCCACGCCGCCCTCTCGGACTGTCAGGTTCTGAACGGACAGAGTGATCTTCGACGGTATGATGTCGACATGCAATTCCAATCCAACAAAGAAAACGGAGTTTAGTCTGACGTCGAATTCGAAGACGTCGTCCAACTGGAACTTCGCTTGGTGCTCGTACCACAAACGACCTTCGTCAAGGTCATCCTTTGTAAATTCGTGAAGCTCTTCTCCCTTCGTCTCTCTATCAGTCAACCAGAGTTTTCCATGCGATGGAGATCTGGACACAATGTAAGCGTATATCAGACGCATTTCTTGACACGTTGAGAAACGTCCTTGGCAGGAAATTGGCTAAGTTGACGATTCCCAATTCGTCCAAATACACCGTTTTGAATGTGAAATTATCGAGAAAGCGACGATCATAATCGTCATCCGAACACGACTCTATTATCACCCACCCCTTTGCGTCGACACCAGCTGCGTCGACGCTAAATTCGATTCGGTCTTCCCTCCTACCTGCGAGGGTTCGTACGAGATGTTTTCGTAGCTTTAGATCCTCTCGAGTGAACCGAGTGACAACTTCGCTCAATCTCTTGAACACGCCGTTCGAAGTAGTCGAATCGACGGAGAACACAGTCATCTGGTCGTCGTCGTAATCATCATTCGTTTCTATATCAAAATAATTCGAACGCATTGCGACGACCGTTCTCTCGTGACTGCGCATTCTGACCACAAGACGAGTAACATCCCGAATTCGAACGAACGCCTCGACAACGTTGACGACGAAGACCCCGGAGACGAAGAAATGTCCGTCGGTGACGCTGAACTCCAGACCGCACGACTCGCTCCCGCCGCCGCCGCCGCCGCCGCCGCCGGCGCGATGCTTGAAGTAGAGTTTCGCGTCGTCCAAGTCTTTCTGAGTGAATCTGCGCAACAGGACGCCGTGATTAGCCGTCAACACAAGGTCTCCTCCGCCGATGTTCAGTAACTCGTACTGAAGCATCGAGCTGTCGTAGTTAACGTCCGGATCGACGTACCGCAGCCGAGCAGAAGTAATGACGCCACCTTTGTTCGGCAGAACATCGAGACCGCCGTTAGCGACTCTTTCGGGCGGATTGTCGTTTCTAAGCGACACCCAGACGTCGAATATTCCCGAATGCACCGCCCCTGTCGGTCGTCTCTGCCGGCGATGACCGATTCTGCTCGACGACGATGACGTCGAAACCGAAGAAGTCCGTCTCCGTCTCCGAATCGTCGTGTTGGTAGAGGACGGCGAGGGCGGCCACGTCGTCCTGCGTGAATTCCTTCACCGCGGTGCCGTTCTTCTGCGTCGTCGTGCCCGGCGACTCCGCCAACTGCAGCAGAGTACCGTGGTACGGACCGCCGGTGATGACGTACCTGACGTTCGTTACGGAACCTCCCTCGACAAACAGGTCGTGGTAGGTTATCGTTTTGCTTTGTCCCTCGGCGACGTGTTTCAGTCCACTGTTTACTATCACCAGACCGTTTCTCGACGGCTCAAGCGTGAAACGAAACACGTTCGCTTCCAATCTGAACCCGGGAATGACGACATCGAATTCGAAGTCGTCGGCAGAGGGCGCAAACGGCGTCTTCTTCGCTTTGTATCTGATCAGCTCGGCATCTAAGTCGGCCTGCGAAAAGTTCTGACCAACGTCAAGCATCTTTCTGACAGGGTTCGAACCCTCTTTCCCCGCTCTGGCATACAGTACACGACCTTTTCTTGGCGAAGCCGTTATAACGTAAACAATTTGCGCCGGCTGGTGAGTAGCAATGGAGCTATTGGCCTGCAGAACGTCTGCGGTCAGCAGCGCTTCATTTGCTCCTTCGCTGAGACGGAGACCAGCGTTCCTGACCAGAACTACCCCAACCTCCACAAACTCCACGCGAAATGTCACCGTCTTCAGCCACAGTCCCAATCCGGCGACCTGGAAAACGAAGCTATCGCCGGCGGCCGCGTCGTCGTCGTCGTCGTCGTCGTCGTGAACGTATCTCAGCCGGCCCTGGTGCAGAAGTCGGCGGTCGAACGCTTCGGCGTCGACCCAGACGTCGTCGGCGTAGCGTCGGCGCTGGACGAAACCGCGTCTCGGAGGTTCCGTTATCTCGAACCGAAGCTCGACGTCTTGGAAATCGGCGTTGGTGACGAATCGGAGATGATCGGAGGCGATAAGTCCCGACGATCTCGGCGGAATCACCAGGGGCTCGTTCACGGTGGTCGCCGCGATCCTCAGTTCGACCGCTTCCACCGTCAGCGTCCTCGAGCGGCTGACGTCCTGACCGTCGGACACCTGGAGGCTCATGAGCGTCTGCAGCGGGCCGCCTCTGTTGACGAGGTACACCTTCCCGTCGAGCAGATCCGCCTGCGTGAACTGCATGACCTTCGACCTGACCTTGTCGTAATCGTCCACTTCGAAATACCCGCCGTCCAGATGGTTCTGGTAGTGAACGTAGTAGAGGAGCTTCGAAGGGTCGTCGTCGTCGTCGCTATCGGACGCGGTCAGCAGCGTCGGGATCATCTTCAATCTGGTGTTGGCGATCATTACGATGCTTCCGTTGTTGGCCAGGAACAGCTCCGGAGCGTCGTTCCTCGGGATGATCCGTACGTAGAGAGTGAAATTGTACCTAGCGACGGACAAACGCCGCCGCCGCCGCCGCCGCCTTCGTTTCGAACGTCAGGTCGAAGTGGCAGGAATCGCGAACGCTCTCCGAGTCGTCGTGGACGTATATGATCCTGCTGGCCAGGAGGTCTTCGACCGTGAACTCCGTCACTTGAGGCTGCAGCGGTAGGTCGTTGTTTGCGATGATCTGTCCGTGGTCTGGACGTTTCAGGACTCGAAACAGGACGTCCGAACGCCTTGTTCCGAGTCGTTCGTAGTTGGATTTCACGTCTATGTTATCGCTGGTCAACGCGCTCTGACCGCCTTCGTTGACTACGAGGTCGTGAACCTCGACTATGTCGGAGGAAGAGGAGGAGGAGGAGGAGGAGGAGGAGGCTGTGTAGACCCCTATCAACAGACAATCTTACGAAGACTTCAAATGCATATTATAATTAAAAGACATTTAGCACGAGACACATTGCAGCGACCTATTTCGTTTATATCAATGCAGTCTTTTCTGTCCTAAATCTCCCAGTTTACTGTGGCATTTGCAAGTTTAGGCAAAAGTGATCCTCACTTTCACTTGTTTTTCTTTTCTCTATAACATAGCCTGTCTCACCGGTTTCTATGATATCAACTTGATCTTTTGTCGTATGATTGATAGAGTCATCGATTGATATATTTGGTGCATTAAACGAGTGTTATATAGGCCTATATATATATATATATATATATATATATATATATATATATATATATATATATATGTTTATGTGCTATTAATTAGTAGACTTAATAATAATAGCACTATTATTATTATTATTATTATTATTATTATTAAAATCACTTTTTAAATAAAAAACTATCAATATGAATACATCAACACATTTATCAATCAGCAAAAAGCACAAATGGCTATGAACACAATGCTTCTGCTGAATTAGTTCAGTGTGTTCATATTGCCATGTCGGTTTCTTTCTTTTTCTTGAACTGCCTTTCACAGTCTATTCCACATCTGCTATATGAACTGCTTGGAAATTTCATATTATAATTCCTTATCTGATTTTATTTCTTATGCCTCATTAACTAAAACCAAATCGTATGGCGGGAAAAGCTGCAATGAAAACCCTGGACAATATAACAACTGATAAAGATATAAATAGAGATAATATAAACTAAAAGAAAAAATTATAAAAATCGATGGTCTTCCCAATTGTCTTATACGGCAGCGAGAGATGGGCTGTAAGAAAAGAGAGCGGAAGAAGGTGAATAGACGCATTAGAACAATGGCGCTGGAGGAAAATGTTAAACAAAATACCAGTAACAGCTAAAAAGAGCAAATCAGAATTTTCTCCAGTCACTTTTTATAGTAATTTCTATCAATAAATTAACTAAGTCTAAACTATCAATCGGATGTGTGATGTGCGTAGGCTTTATTATTTACTTGATCATTGTTGCAACAAAGTTACAAATTTTAACGCTTTATAATAATAATAATAATAATAATAATAATAATAATAATAATAATAATAATAATAATAATAATAATAATAATAATAATAATAATAATAATAATAATAATAATAATAATAATAATAATTGTACGATATAGAGCGGCCTATACAGGACAACATAAGAATTCCTTGAGCGAATGCCTGATTAATTATATTCACTGCTTACAAAAAAATGCAGCTATAATGCGCATATGCAATGGACCTGTTTCGTACACTGTATAGAGAACCTTAGAATGCAAGAGGCAAGCGATAAAAGCGGACAAATTTAGCAGCAGCAGCAGCAGCAGCAGAGGCGCTTGGATGCCTGGTCCGTTTTCGTCTGTGCTCGCCGCCTCTTTCACTGCGCGTGATTTGCAGAGAGCACCTGCCGGACAAGATCAGTCTACGCTGATTTAGAGAGGAATAAAACTGACAGCAAAGAGTCATTTCGCCAGACGCAATGGCCTTCATATGCGCCGAACAATAAAATCATAAAATCCTCTCCACTCTCTCTCTCTCTCTCTCTCTCACACACACACACATGGAGACTCGACTCGATGAACTGGCCAAATAACCGGTTGTCAGAGACTCTGACTAAACACACACACACACACACACACACTCACTGAGTTCAGACCTCGCCAGGTTTCTCGATGTTCAAGGTGGTGCAAATGTATTTCTATTGGACAAAGGATGTTGGTGCAAGATGATTTCCTTCGTCAGATGCCACGGAAAGCTGGAAACTCCTTCGACTGAGTGACCTCGTTGACTTTTTGTGAAACTATCATTTGATAATAACGATATCCAGGATTATTTCTAGGATTATCATTTTAGGGGGTGTCGATCTCAAATGGGGTGTTGGAGGTGTTAGGGGGCTCGGATTGGGGAAAATTTGGGGCGTCGGTCTCAAATTAGAGGAGATGGTGGAGGGGTGTTAGGGGTGTAAAAATATCCCTGGCGATATCAGGTCTAATAATGATCGTACAGAGAAAATGGTAGAACACATATACATCGTTAAGCCGTCTATGCTAGTTAGTTAGCTTCCCGGTCGATATGCCGTGCCATTCGGGGTTTAATGGCCCTTTCCCACTGGTAGAAGCCCAACTCCGCTAAAGGTCGAAAATTTGAGTGGTGCAGTGAAGTCCGTCCTTTACTTTCTTAAAAATTCGAACACCACTATACGCGTAATCAAAAAATTAAGCAATATAGGCCTATTATGTGCCTGTGCGTATTATTAGGTCTATAGATTCGAGCCCTCTACTTTTTAAAAGACTACTAAGGGAAAGGAAAAGGCATATGGGCTGGGCCCCAACTTTTTAATCCATGTTTACGCCAACGATTATGTGCTAAAAGTTTTATCGAGATGTTTCGTGAAGATGGTAGAACAGCCCAAAGCTGCCTAATATTTTCTCTCTACAAAGGAATGGTTTTTATCACCGACCTCTTAGTCAGTCAGCTAGCCTACTCGTCGAGAGGTAAAAGTAGTCTAGATACATCACGATTACTTATGCAATAGTCATTTTAGTCGATATATAGGACACTCTGAAAATTCATTAAACGTGTGTTTTGCAATGCGAATGCTATTATGTATTTAGTTTTCCTTTCCTGGAAGACGCCGTTACGTACGTTTTTAGAAAAACTGGATTAATTTCAAATCCATCGACTGGTCTACAAGAAACGGTGGGTGGGTGGGTGGGGTGGGTGCGAATTAGAGGCGCCGCGTAATGGGCGCCCGGGCATGACCAGACATCCCCCCTCAAAGAAAAATGTTGTTGTGCCTTAAAAATTTCTTTAGTATTGCGTGATCAAGAAAATAATTAATAATAGTCGTTTACAATTGTTGCTAGTACTACATTCAATGCTATAGCATATTTACTCGCTTTTTAAGTGTTAAAACTTAAAAGACAATTTGAAGACCAAACTGTTATAGCTAAACTGTTATAGGCCTACATCAGTAAAATTTATAACAGGGTAACCTGAATGATACCCTCCCCACCCCCAAAAAATTGCGCCGCGACGCCTCTGGTGCGAAGATGACCGACCAATCGAAGGACAGAGAGAATTAAGATGCTACTGTCGACTTACTTTTCCCGCTTAGAACCTCGACAGACAACAAAGTACACAGAAGTAAGACTTTTTCCCAACGCATCGTCATTGTCCACCAAAGAATTCAGTCGCACGCGCGACTGACAAAGTGTTTTCAGGTCCGTTAACTAAAAGCGAGCGAATTGAAATTTCATCTAACTGAGAATTAATTTCACAGCTGGGAAACTGATCGTATCAGTCGTGTGCTATTTCTTCGTTCGCGTATCCAGTTTGCAAAGGCACGAACCGCACGAAAGCAGAAAAAGACTAGAGGCAAGAACCAGGCGCCGTCGTTCGAACGGCCTACAGCAGCAGTCTCTCATGCCAACATCGTTGGCGGAGCGTTTCCTTTTCAACTAGGCCTACGTGAACATCTCTATAAAACAATATTTTTGTCGGATGGCAAGCAGTCAGACCAGTCGAACTGCTTCGTCAGGCTCTGTTAGAGACCACGTCTGACCAGACCGACGAATCGTTCCCACTTAGTTGCACCGTGTTGGTTATCAATAAGCGTATTACCTATAATCAAACTCTGGAATGACATTCTAAGACGGTAAATTTAAATATAGGCCCCCTACAGTAGGCCTATTATCGAATTTGGCGAATTTCAGGAAGAGATTTGCATAGTTTGGTAAACGTGCGTGTTAAGAAAAAAAGCTTCTTTATCTTCAGGGCAGAAGGTAATTCGCAATGTTAATTGCAGACAGTGGCGTAGCTATGATTCCGAAATAGGGGGGGGGGCGGGACACATCGACAGTTTCACGCCAGAAAAATCTTGACAGAAATCCGTTGTTGTTCCAATCTCTGGCGCTTTCGTTCGTCCTCGTCACATCACCTTCCCCTACTTCCCCCTACTCCGCAAAACGATACTCAACCGTTTTGCGCAAATCTCACGACCAATCCCAACCAGAATAATGGACCCTAGGGCAGTGGCGGCTCCAGGATTTGGCAAGTGGAGGGGGCGTTGGGGCGGCAACTTCTAATCATGGGGGCCCACCATTTGTTGTTAGGTATGTAGTATTAAGTATAGGGTCCCAACCGGAGGGGTCACTGGGGGGCCAGGCACTCAATAGGGGCACGGGTCCCCGGGCCCTCCTGTGGAGCCGCCACAGACCCCAGTGTCCCCGTGCCCCCTCTTGTGGCTAAGTCAATGATTGCGAGTGTCTCTTGTCGCAAAGTTCACCCAATTACAAGATAATAGTAGATATATCAGAATGCAAGAAATGTGTTTGGCATATTTGCAATACTTATAAAGATGCTGTTATCGCATATTGTTCAACGGGTCTTTCTTAGGCCTATCCTATGTAGTTTTCTTTAAGAGTTACTGTAGTTTCGTCCCAGTAGGCCTACTGCCAATTCATTGTCAGGTCAAGAGCACATTACAACATACATATCTCAGGCTTTATTATCTGTCCACAAAATTACGAGAGCTGAGTTTTTATAGCTTTATTTGTTACATTTAATAATATAATAATATAATATAATATAACAAGGTTTAAAGTGGAACAATGTAAAGAACAATGTAAAATCGTGATTCCTACTTAATTTTTCGCACGGTAGGCAATCTTCTTGTTAATAAAGATTGCAAAGAAAATTTATTTTGGCCACAATTTTTGAACTTGACGCAAAATTCTAAGAAATATACAAAATAAGTTCATATTATCATATCAGTTTCATTTCACACTTTAAAGCTAGATCTCTATGTCTTAAACTATAGGACAGTTCTGAGAGACAAGTATATTGTCTTTTCTACTTTTCATCACTGACTACTTACCCAGCTGCTTCATAAACCCTGGCGAATTTATTCGTCTGGCCCGTTCAGTACCTGCGGCAAAATCGTACCATTTGTGGCCGACGTCATCCTGGTCTCTGTATGTGTATCCGATATCAACGCCAGACTCGATGATCGGCACGGGACACGGCGGCACGTATTTCTTCGTGTACTCCTTCTTGTACTCGGTTCCGTCTTCGAGAGGAGCGTTGCTAGAGTAGCCGAGATCGACGGGCTTCAGGCTGCGCGTCTTCTCCGTCGGGTGCGGAATGTAGTCGCGCTGGTAGGTGGGCATTCCGTCGAACGGTGCCTCGTTCGGCACGTATTGGTCGCGCATCGTCTGCGTTGGACGGTCGCCAAGGTCCCATTTGCGGAACTCCGTCTTGTAGTTTGTGGTGTCGTCAAACTTTCCCGGGACCCTCTTGGCGTCCATCGGTCTCATCGCCGTCTGGCGTTCGAGAGGCTTCTTCGTGTAGTCACTCTGGGTGGTGGTGTTCATGTACATCTCGCCCTCTGGTTTTCTGTACGTGTCGTACTCTCTGACGAAAGGCTTTCCGGTCGGCCACGGTATGTAGTCCGCTTTCTGGGTGGTGTTTCCGTCGAATGGGGCCTCCGACTGATACGGGGCGGCGTTCGGCTTGCAGCTCTGCGTCTTCCCGACGTCCTTCGGGGTGAAGTCCTTGCGGTAGTGAGACAGGTCGTCAAGAGGGGCGTTGTTTGGCTCCCAGACCGGCTTCTCCTTGACCTCTCGCGGAGCCAACGGATGCTTTATGTAACTCTGGCGATAGTCCGTTTGATCCTCAAACGGCTGGTCGGACACCTTCGCTGCGTCGTTCGGCTTCATGCTCTGGCGAGGAGCTGACCTGTGCGGAATGAAATCATGCTGATAGTTTGTATTGCCGTCGAATGGAGCACTCGGAGGGCGATACGGTACGTCCGCTGTTATTTTCTCACGAGGTTGCAGTCCCCATTTTCGATAATCGGCTGCAATCACACAATAATTTCAAAAGTAAATGAGACAGTAAGTAAGACGAATAAAATGAATGTTCGAACACAAACTACGAACAAACTGCAAATTAAAAATTTCTTTTTCGAAATATTAGAAATGCAGGGTTGTGTTTGAGATCATTGTCTCCATTGTGTTAAATAAGTTAGTTAAATAAGTGAACGCGACAACATGAAACTTCCCCCATGCCATGTATGGAATGGACCAACGGGGTTAGGGAGGGGAGAAATCGTTAAGCAATGACCCGGAATTTCCCTCTTCTCCTGCAAACAAACTGAAAATTAAGGTCTAAGTTTAATATTTTATGTTTCACTAGCAGTCGGCTCCACCGGGGGCAGGGGATATTGAGACAGTTTTTCTTAATGCTACAACATTAAACAACAAATGGTTGGCCCCCATGATTAGCAGTTGCCAAAGACTTGCCAAATCCTAGACAATGGTCTCTACAGGGTAAGTGTTCAGGTATTATGTCATCAGAGAGCATCATAATATTGTCATATGGATATCACACCTTGATAAGTTGGTTCTCCTTCAAATTTTCCTGGTACTCTGCGCTGATCGTCTCTCTTAACCGGTTTTACGATATCCAGAGGCTTTTCTAAGCAACAAAATGACACCACAGTTTTAATTAAGACAACAAACGCCAATTGAATATAATTAAATAAATGGTGACGGCTTGTGGATGGTGATGGTGATGATGATGGTAATGATGTCCTAGACATTATTATAATTATTGTTATGATCATAAATATGATTATCACTTTTTATAAAGACAGTATACATTGTATATAGGGGCTGTCCATTAATTACGTCAACAAATTCTGGGGTGGGGTTTGACAAAGTTTGACAGTTGTTGACAGGGGAGGGTGGGGTCAAGAGAAGTTGATGTCAACAATTTCATTTTTTTCAAATAATCATAAAATAGGAAATTTCAAGGATTACTATTTAATACAACGAAAAATGCCTGTCAAGCATAAAATGATGACCAAATGGTCATCACCACATTTTGACACCCAATGACAAAAAAGAAGATCATCATCACCACATTTTGACACTTGATGAGCAAAAAAGGTCATCACCACAAAAAATAATAACCTCCTACACCTTTTAGGGGGACCCATCACTAATCTTGGGGGTCTAAAGTATTTAGGAGGACCAATCACTCACTGATCTTAGGGGATCAAAAGTTTTTGACATAATCGTTGGGGGTCACTGAAAGTTTGACAGTTGTTGACAAGGATGGTCAAAATTGCCCAAAAATTGTTGCCATAATTAATGGACAGCCCCTTATTTGAAAAACTACTGCTCTGCTTCAATATATAGGCCTATGCTGTATATTGCAAGCAAAACTAAAAAGCTCATGATTCATATGAAAGCTCTCCTTTGTTCACAGGAATGGCACGCGTATTACAGGTAGCGAAGCACTATTCTCACCTGTGTGGTTCCGTAACAGAAGCATAGGTGGCTCAGCCTATTGAATGCCTGCCCCCCTCAGTGGTTCCCATATACCTTAGTGCACTCGTTCTAAGCATCTATAGACTAGTCCAGGTTTATTAACATTATTAGTTGGTCCCATGCTTAGAAGTTGCCAACCCAACTTGCCAAATCCTGGAGCCGCCATTGAATAGATGCACTGTAGGGCAGTAAAAAATAAAAATTATAACATAATGTACTGCCTCCCACTAGAAACATTAGCCTGCTTCTTTCGCTCTATCACAAGTATCGTGTCATAATCTTGAGTTTTCCTGCCACAAGTATCATTCAACTAATCGCTAATGCTGCCGTTTGGTGCGATACATTGCTGCTTTCAATTCCTATATGCAGCACAGTTTAATTGCAATATGCAAAAAGCATACGAGACCAAATGTATAAATGGTGAGTCTTACTCATCATACGCGTACTGGAATAGATTTATATGACGAGACGTGTTCATCGTCTGCAGTGAAGGGGTTAATGTTTCAAAAACAGGAATATAAACATATTAAGGCTAAGGCTAAGAACGTGGCACAGTTGCTTGGATATAATTTCATGTCGCTATTCAACAAAACCCAACTAAAACTATTAAAACCTATACGTGATATTGTAGTAATATGCTAGAGTGATATCTTACTGGTAAATTCTTTGTGGTAGTTGGTCATCATATCCATGTCTCCCTCTGGAGCCTTATACTCATCACCATGATGAACAAACGGTTTTTCCAATGGGTGGGGGATAAAGTCCACTCTGAAATCAGTAATACAGAATATGTGTATTTCCAGTATCAAGGAAACGTCAGGCCTTCCCAGAGTCAATCTGGAGCATCCAGCATAATTCTAGATGTCCATCTATGAGTGGTGAATGGGATGAAACTAGCATCAGCTATAAGAACAACAGAAGATAGAGACAAGAGGAATCGTATCATGTGCTCTGCAACTTTATCTTCAGATGATGAAGGAAAGAGGGCCTGATGAAGTAGAAGTAGTAGTAGTAGTAGTAGTAGTAGTAGTAGTAGTAGTAGTAGTAGTAGTAGTAGTAGTAGTAGTAGTAGTAGTAGTAGTAGTAGTAGTAGTAGTAGTAGTAGTAGTAGTAGTAGTAGTAGTAGTAGTAGTAGTAGTAGTAGTAGTAGTAGTAGTAGTAGTAGTAGTAGTAGTAGTAGTAGTAGTAGCAGCAGCAGCAGTAGCAGTAGCAGCAGTTAGAATTGAGAACTGTAAGAGAGGCCTTAGATAAGATGTCAACTGAAAGCAATGTGTTTTTAGTATTAGATTTGAAAGAACCAGTACATGATATGACTATTTTTATGATAAGTTGGAACATCGAATGTCATAGTTGTGATTGATTTTTAAATCAATTTGAATTTAACCATATACGATTGTTGTCCAAAACAAATTTTTAGACATTTCGCATAGCAGACAGATCCTGTACCTGTGCGTCGTCCTGTCTTCCATCGGTCCATTATTGCCAGCCGGTTTATCGTCCGGTTTGAAGCTCTTTCGCATTTCAAGAGGATGCGAGACGTATCTGTTAGTGTATTCTGAAAATGTGCATGGCTCCGATCCTCTTGGCAGACCACGGGGATTGTGCGGACATCGATGTCGCCTGTTGTATAAATGAATTATTGAAACATGCAATTACGCCTTTTTGTGAACATCGTTTGATCAGTTAGCTCATTCAGGTTAGTTTCCTAAATTTTTTCAATAAATTGAATTTTTCAAAGAAAACAGTTTGTTTGGCCATATGGTCATAGATCACATTGAAAAATACAATCCGTTATAGTATTCTAGCATTTTTAGCATTTTATACCAAAATGTACATTAAAACATTTAAATTAACAGCCTGAAAGAGCAAAACAGATTTTTCTCTGATTCAATGCACAGCATGTGACACAGCAGAATAATATCACATATAAAAATAACCAGAAATGTCATTGAATCAATAGGCATGATTTAACTGAAGTGACACGTGAATTTACAAAGTAAATTATGTATTTGAACCAATGTGTTTCTGTGGAGGGAAAGGGGAATTCCCGATCACTGCTTCATGATGGAACCATTGACTTTTTTCACTAACATAATAAAGCAATTAAACCACCTCCCCCCACATCATTGGTCTAACTCCCCACTGCAGCCCACCTTCTAACATATTATCCTACAGACACGTCTATGTAATAAGAAGGCGCTTAAACAGCCTAGAAAATCATTACTAAAGACGTTTCAATGGGAACTTTTCATGGCAAGATATTTAAGCATTCTTAAGGCTTCTCGTGTGCCGGTATTATGAAAATATTTCCCAAAAGTCTAATTAATTAACTTACCCGCAAGTACAGATCATGCAGATGCAACGTCGAGCCATCTTGAAAATAGATTGTCGAAACGAGATATTCTCTACCAACGGACAACAAGAAATGTACTGCTTGCTAATCACAGAGAATACCTATCCGGATGCTTTTGCGTTGCTAAGGACGCACACCTGCGTACGGTTGCTAAGTAGCCAATGGAACTTAACGCAACTCAAAGGGGTGCACGGCTTCCAGTCGTCGTTAAGCTATGCGCGCCTGCTTGCGCCCGCCTAGCTAAGCCTTGTTCTTACCAGATAACCTTCGTTATATCTGAATTAGTTTTGAAAAGCTGTTCAGATTAAAGAAAGTTGCCAATCTTTAAAGAATTCTGCATGTGTGAGAGCTCTATAACGTTCATAAATCCGGAAACCCTCGACTCCCCTCGAATGATAAATGGATTCGTCCACGTGCGCAAGTCGATGACGCTATATGCCAATTAGGCTAACAAGTAGCCTATACTAGACAAGGCAAAAGGTAGGCCTACACGCAACCACGTTCTTTTGCCATTCAGACCTTTATGACTTTTTTAGATGATATTAGATAGATTGGTATAACGCATTTGCAGCGTTTATTTTACTTATCCATGTTTGCATTGGATCAGTTACATTTGGATCAGGGCTGTCCATTAATTAGGCCTACGTCCACAGAAATTGTGTTTTTCAGATGTTTACTCTCTGCAAACAGCATAAATGAAAAGAATTTAGAGAAGGGTCAATGGATACTTGTGAGCCAGATATCTAGCCAGACACCTACAAACCCTAAAAACTCAAAAACCCAAAACACTCTAAAAACCTAAAAACCCTAGACACATAAAACCCTAAAAACCCTAAACCCTAAAATCCTAGAAACCCTAAAAACCCAAAAAACTTCAAACAACCTAAAAATTCCAAAAACCCAAAACCCCTAAAAACCTATAAAAACCAAAACCTAAAAACCTAAAATCTCTAATAACCTAAAAAAACTCTAAAAACCTAAAAAACCTAAAAACCTAAAATCTCTAAATACCTAAAAACCGTAAAAAGCAAAAACCAAAACCTAAAAGCCTTAAAAACCTAAAGTCCCTTAAAAGCATTTTCGGTCTACAGGATTCGAAATAGAGCAACTCCCAGCCATTTCATACTACACACTAACGCCATTGACTGTCCGAGAACGAGGGACATCAACTAAATGAAAGTCCTCCGGAATATCTTGTGGAATGTTTTCACACAGGCTTACTTAGCCTCCTAAACAAATTAAAATCACATTATTATAATGGCTAGTAGGGCGATCGAGGGAAGAGCCGCGTATTAAGATAATATGTGGTTCATTGAACAACGGGTTTTATGGACAACAAACGCAAGCATTACATGTATAATCAATTCGCTGTGTGAGAGAAGCCAATGAATAACATGTTGAACAGTGGGTGTATAGACACGTAAAAATGTCAGGGATTTGAAGTCATTCTCCGACAAAAGCCACATTTTCCTCTTGTTCCTTCTTCATATCTTAAAATAATTTCGGAATAATCAATAATCAATTTAACATCATTTGGCAAGTGGGGCCGTTCAATAATCATGGGGCCAACCATTTGTTGTTTATCTACAATTAAGTTCGGGTCCCAACTGGCGGGTATTGGGGGGCCAGGCACTCAATAGGGGGGAGCACGGGCCCTCTGGCCCCCTGGTGGAGCCGCCACGGCCTTCCAGCCATTTCATACTACACACTAACGCCAGAGGTTGTACGCGAACGAGGGACATGTCACTAAATGAAAGGTTGAAAGTCCTGTGGAATATCTTGTGGAATGACTAGTAGGGCGATCGAGGGAAGAGCCGCGTATTAAGATATCTGGTTATTTATACAGCAGGTTTCATAGACAACGAAAACGCGTTTTATAATTAAATCGCTGTGTGAG
Source organism: Metaphire vulgaris (assembly GCA_018105865.1). Lineage (NCBI taxonomy): Eukaryota > Metazoa > Annelida > Clitellata > Crassiclitellata > Megascolecidae > Metaphire > Metaphire vulgaris. Next base: position 606,674 of record CM030847.1, read on the forward strand.
AGAAGCCAATGAATATTGATGTTGGCCAGACTGCGGCGTTTTAAAACCAGGAGACCATGCAGTATTTGCTTTCATGCAAGCTAATACAACTACCAAGTTAAAAACTTCTATAGCACCATTTTAATAACGAACATCAGTCGATGGTCGCTTCGAAGTGAAATCGTAATGCTTCGAGGTTAGAACCACAACCACACCAAACTACAGTGTAATTCGTCCAAGTTTATATTTATTGTTGTGTTGGTTAGATGGTTTGTCGCGGCTTAATCGCCAGGTGGCGCTAGCAAAAACTCCGCGAAAGCATCGGCATTGCGTTTTCCTTTTATCTCTTTTAGAGCGCTCACAGTCATAATATGGTGGGGGCGGTCTGTTCATTCGTTCCTTTTCTTCTTCTATTTGAAAATGAGTTTTCAGAATTTCCGCTTCAGAAGTCAGAAGATTGACGTTTCACAGAATGCCATTATTCATCCTGTAACGAACAGTGGCGGCTCCAGGATTTGGCAAGTGGGGGCCATATAGGTGGTAATTGCTAAGCATTGGGGTTCAACTATTTGTTTCTAGGTATGTAGTAGAAAGCATAGGGGTCTCAACTGTAATCGCTTTCCAATATTTCGGAACTGTTGAAATATCTTTTGAGTCAACTGATTTTTTGAGCAAATAGTCGACACTAGTTTGCGGTTTCATCTGTTTAGAAAAAATAGAATTAAAGGCGGAATTCGAAATTCTATGCTGCTCAAACCAATCACTTTGCCTCACAATAGCAGTTCAAACAATACTAAGATCTAGTGAGATCATGCTGAAAATCTTATTTCCAAACAATGACATACTCTTCAAATACACCGCCTATTGGTCTTTTGGGTTGGATGTGGGACACTGCACTGGCCATTTTGCCTGTGTGCATTGTTTGCATGCATTGAATTAAACCGTCCTCTGATTTCGCATTGTCCCCCCAATCGTCGCAGTTTCACGGTTACGCCAAAACAACCGCACAGTTGCACCGAAGAATGGCTGTGCCGTTGCCAAGGACTCGTCCAATTACATCATCATAGCAACCGTTGTGCGGTTCGGTGGGGCGCCCTAGCAACGAGAAAACAAGAACACGGTGTCCCCAGTTCATCGGTACGCGGACCTCGTTGTACGACTGGTTCCGTCAAGAATAACTGGCGAGGAAAAGGAACGTCATTGGTTGGCAGATGTCACGTGGTCTTAACTCCTCCGTGACAAGATTCTCTCAGGAGCAGTTTTGAGTTTTCTGCAGTGGACACGGGAGGGACTGAGAAATACACGGACGGGGTCTTGGAAAACGTTTTAATCGTAGTTTTCTTTTGGGACAGATTTGTAAGGAGAAGGAATCTGCGTTGATCCTTTTGTCAGTTCAGATTGAGTTGCAACCGCTTGACTCAGAGGGCGATCGCAGAGGACGCAGTCATGCCGATCTCCAGCGGAGCGAATTCTTGGCCGGCCAGTTACTGGCACAAGCCCGTTCCGAAGCCGTCCAACCCGAAACTGGTCGTCATCGACACCGGTCGCAGTCCGTCGCCGCCGCCGCGCAAGCCGAGCCCCCCGCCGTCTCCAGCTCCGCGTCCTCCTCCGCCTCCGTCGATCGACACCGAAGTGGTGACAATCGACCGAAGGTCTTCGCCGCCGTCGCCCACCCCCAGAGTCTACGTTCCGCCGTCGATGTCCACTCAGCACATCACCCACATCGTCGACCGTCCTCAGCAGCCGCCTCCCCCGCTTCCTCCTCAGCAATTTTCCTACATCAACAGCAGACGCCAGATGTCGTTCGTCAGACCGCCTCCTCCTCCTCCTCCTCCGCCACAGCAGATGACCTCCTACATGACCAAGCAACACCAGCCGCCTCACGTCATGTACAACGGTCCACCGCCTCCGAATCACACTCGCATGGTGGGGCACGGGTACCGCGAGTACGGCGGGGGGCGGTTACCCCGGCAGCGGAGGCTGGGGTTTCTGCGGCGACGGAGGATGCTGTGCGGACAGCTACTTTTCGACCACCGCTTCCGGTGTGAACACCGGATGCTGTCAGGGCGGAATGTTTGGAAGCAGAGTGAGTATCGCCGGCCGGCCGGCGGGCGCTTTAGAAGCCGTCATATTTGTACCGATTCCGTCCTGCTGCAATTTCTGTCGCAGTATTTCCTTCCTCCTCTTCTTCGGTCTGTTCGATTTATTGTGCGCCTTCAAACCCAGTCCATGAGATGTTCTCTCTCTCTCTCTCTCTCTCTCTCTCTCTCTCTCTCTCTCTCTCTCTCTCTCTCTCTCTCTCTCTCTCTCTCTCTCCGGTCTCTTTTCCTCTGTAGTCTGTCTCTGTTTCACTCTGATTAATTTCTTCTCGATATTTGCCCATCATTTGCAAACGGACTATAAGAAACAGCCACTGAGGTGTTTGAGCATTTATTAAAACTGTGCCATAAAATAAAAACGCATTATTATTATTATTATTATTATTATTATTATTATTATTATTATTATTATTATTATTATTATTATTATTATTATTATTAAAAGCGTATGTTTACTGATGCTAACGCCTCGTCCAGTTGCTAAAACTGCCACAGAGGCCTACTTTTAGAATATGCCAGCGCCTACATTGTGCTGTTAACAGTTCCATCCGTTTTAATTTCTGTGAATGACGTTCGCTTGTTTAGGGTTATCCCTACAGCAGCGAACAGGCGTACATGATGAAGGGAACTGGCCGCGGTCGCTGCTGCGCCTGCCTCTGGGGCCTCATTCTCGGCCTCCTGCTACTCGGACTTCTGATCGGACTTCTGGCTGGACTGATGCCAGGTAGGCTCTAAAGTCTGAAAATATGGGTTATAGATAGGGTTTAATCTAGGCCGTTTCCGGGGAAATTGCTCTTCCCCGGAAATTTCAAATTCCCCGGAAATTTAGGCATGCAACATCAAATAACAGCAACCCCCTAGCTGATCCCCCAAACCTTGTCAGTTCCCCCTCGGAGTCTAGAGTTTAAATTAAGCACTGGTTATATAGATTGTTGGTATTCTGGAATATAGGATACAGGCGATAGAACTGAAAGTCGATAGACATTGAGAAAAAGTCAGCACCTATGAACTCTTATGTAGGCCTAAACTAGGGCCGGAAGATGGCAGAGTGGGTTACGCGCTGAAGCGGTAGGCTGACGGATTGAGATTCAAGTCCCGGGTTAGCGTCCTTAGTGGCTTTCACACACAGGCAGACAAACCTGCGCGACGAATACTTGGGGTCTGCGAGTCCACGGCATACGGGAATCGTAGTGACTCGCATCCATATGGGGCCATCCATAAATTACGTAGCGTACTTAAGGGGTTCATACATTTATGACGAATTATGACGACGGTGGTTTCAGAAATGTGACGTCATAAAATAAAAATTTGTACGTGGCGACCTTTGTTTGGCTGGTCAATATTTTTGGTGTAGAAGGGAGGGAGGTCAACGCTTTGTGACGTCATATTTGAGGAGATCTGACTTTTGTGACGACGTGTGACGAAGGGTGAGGGATCAAAAATCTGCCAAAATCGCGTGACGTCATTTATGGACGGTCCCTATCACGTGATCTGTACTTCTTAGCACGTGATCATGATCATCATGATCATCATGATCGTGTTTTTCTCTCTCCGGCAGCTCTGCAGAAGCAATCGGCCCAGGCGTCGGTCATAAAACAGTTTTCGGACGGATACTTTCTGGACGGGGTCTACTATTACAAGGTGACCAATCCGCCGGACGTATTCTACTGGGCGATGGGTCCCGGAATTCCCTGCAATCCGTACAACAACAACAGCATCTACTCGCCGACGACCGGATACGTGACGGAGATCATCAGCACCTCGACCGTCGTGACGCGCATCATCACGGACGGTCCGCAGATAACTCTGCCCAACTGTAATTCGATCGTCACGAGCTACATCCGGGCAAACGGCATCTCCGTATCCACGACAACCATTAACCCTTTCCTTCTGCTGACGTCATCGTCGTCGGTTTTCGGCGCCAAAATATTCGCTTCCCTGTTTGTCGCACTGATCGCCAGACTCTGTGCGGAGATTTGAGATATCATTTCTAGAAATGCTTTCGAGATGTTTGGCGATGAAGAAAGAGCAAGCACAGACGTACGATTTGAGCTTTTAGCTGTAACTTAGAGGACCCGCTTTAACCAATTTTGCAAATGTATGGATTCGGAAGCTGTTCTGGGCCTAAACCTGAATAAAGTTTAACATTTTGGCACACGGGTGCTCTTGCAGGTCTAGAGCTAAAGCAAAATTAACCCATTATAAGGCTATAACCAAGTATTTCAGTGATGGAATTTAACTCATCAGAGATTTTATCGTTATACTGCGTCATCGAAATTTCAAAACTGATGCACAGATTTTCTGGTTTAGTTCGAGTGTTCGTCTTGCATCTGTATCTCTGACTATCTCCTTATTAGTCGATGTATAGGCAATTATTCCTCCTGTTATAATAATGTTAGAACTTAGACACTGTGGTGATTATGTGATTAAGATTTAAGATTTTCTGAACTTGCGGCATCAGAAATAGGCTGAAATTCGCTGCATTATTCTAAGCGCTGGACCTGAAACACAGTATCTTTCAAAGACGCATTAATAAAAAGGAACTTCCAAATCACCTCTCGTAAAAGATTTGCCTACTGAATGCAGACCGAGTGAAATGACACCAAACTTCCATGCCTAATAATTATTAATTGTCACAGATAAAGATGCAAACTCGAATCTATAAGTGTCTTCTCTCTTCCTTCTTAGATAGAATTGGTATCGAGGAATAGTTTAGTATTAAAGCATTTTTTGATCGTGTCGGAATTTTATGCACGAATGTTTAGTAAATTAAGACAAACAGAACTGTTTAAAATAAAACAGTAGAAAATATTATGCGTGGAATTAACAAGATTTCCTACTAAAAAATCGCTCTTTTATTATCTGATCACCGCGCGTTTAGATATTCAGATCAGAATTTCTTGGCAACGGTCACAGCATCTGCCACAGACAGCTTCGCCGAATTGAAAGCTGTGTTGCGTCGCTGCGCGAAGATGGGTAAAATTCGCCAAATTTCCCCCCAAAATGACTTTCTTTGTCACCCAAAAGACGTGATCCGAATTTCCAATGGCAGACCAACAGTCCTCGTGAGGTTGGGAAACAGCGTACAGCACATATATATAAAGCCGTTCGGTCTGCTCTTCAAAGAGCTCCGAACCCGAGTCAAAAGAGCGAAGAATCTTCGTGCTGTTGCACTCACACAGGTGAGTTTTATGTGCACTGCTAGCGATTGCGTCTAACAGAGACAAGAAAGAGATCTTGCGATGACGGCCAGAAAAGCTGTAGGTTTTTCTAGTCATGAGTAAATAAATAAGTAAATAGAAATAAACAAATCATTATCGCGTATCTGTCTTTCTATTCTCTTCTTCTCTCTCCTCCCGTTTTCCGCCTGACCTCCTCATTCTAGTCTTTTAATTCGTTTCATCACTCTTCTGAATGTTTGCATATCTATAGCCTACTGTAGCACTAGTCCTTGCGTTGTCCAATTTCAAACAGGCCATGTTGGCCCACCCAATATTTGGCTTGTGGCGCCCTCCATGCATACTACCAGTGTTGGGCGTTACTGAGTTACTTGTAACGCGTTACTGTAATTAATTACTTTTTAAAAGTAGTTAATTACTGTAAAATAATCACTTTTCTAAAAAGAAGTAACGCGTTACAGTAATGGTTTACTTTTAACTAGTAACTGTAACGCAGAATAACGGCAATAAAAGCTTACATACATACATACATACATACATACATACATACATACATGCATAGGCCTACATACATGCATAAACACACAACTGCATACATACATACGTACATATATTGCATACGTACACACATATATACATTATTGAGTTATATATATATATATATATATATATATATATATATATATATATATATATATGAATCATTCGTTGTTGCTGGTCTGTCTTTCGGCGATCGTGTTATATGATATATATATATATATCTATATATATATATCTATATATATATTACTTATAGCTTTATAACTTTATTACTTTATAACTATATAAGCGTCACGCTATGTTGGTGGGCGGAGCTTGGTGTAGTGGCGCCATTTTAATCGCATGGTTGTAATATAAAATTTCGACAAGCGTTTATTGAATAAAATCGTTATCCAATATTTCCTGCCATGCTTGAAGGGCAAAATTACTAAGACAATTTTTCACAATTATGCGAAACTTTTAACTGAATTTCTAGCAATCACTGTCAAAACAACCACCGTCATGTTTGACGGTCAAACGTCTATAGTAGTAAATAAAAGTTCACAGTTGGCCATGTTTTATGCTAACGGAAGTCGTCGTATAAATGATGTTGTTCAGGCTCTGGAAATCATGCGTTCGTTGTCGTTGCTGGTCTGTCTTTCGGCGATCATGTTGGCTGCACTGATGTTGGCGACGACGCCCGTCTCCACTCTGCCCGACGACGACGAGATGGCCGGACTCCCGGAGCAGCCAGGAGTGTTCCACAGCCCCGAAGAGTTCAGAGAGTACCTTCGGGCGCTGAAAGAGTACTTCGACGTAGTTGGACGACCACGGTACGAGCCGCGCTTTCCTCTGTGCTTTATATATATATATATATATATATATATATATATATATATATATATATATATATATATATATCGTTTATATATCGTTTATATATCGTTTATATATCGTTTATATATCGTTTATATATCGTTTATATATCGTTTATATATCGTTTATATATCGTTTATATATCGTTTATATATCGTTTATATATCGTTTATATATCGTTTATATATCGTTTATATATCGTTTATATATCCTATATATATATATCGTATATATATATTGGAAGCAGCTCCGGTATTTTATTCGCAAGAGGGAATGCTGGGGAAATGAATTCTCCCATCTCAAATAGTTTCCGGACATAGTACTGCTGCTCCTGGAGCCTGGAACGTTGCAGAGTATTTTTTTGGACCATAATTATATCAAAGAAAGATTGAAATGCACGATGGTGTTTTGCTGATAGTGTTCTTATTCAATTAAATCGTCTAACTCTTGGAAAACGAACAATGAAAATAAGTGATTGGCCTGCATTGATGTAGGCCTACTACGAGCCAAAACATTTTATTTATACTCACTCATTTGACTAAATTGCATCTGTCATCAATCCGCCAGTAAGTCCATATAACATCCCGAAGTCGAAATCAGGTATTTCAGCGCTCAATCCGCTGTTTGTTGTGTGATATTATGATGTCTAGGCGAATGCATTTTTAGATTTGGAAGGAGTGCAAAGCAGCTGTGGTCTCCGAAGGCTCTGAGTAATTTGGAGTTTGGTCAGAGAACGCGCTCTCAGTGAAAAGTCCGTCGATCACTTCGTTCCGTTCTCCTTTCTATTATAATTCATTGTAAGCGGAATGCGTTTGTCTGTTTGGTGTTTGTTCTGATGCTGATGTAAAACTCGCAAATGTTCGTGACTTTTTGCTGCCTTTTAATAACATTGTCGAGATAGAATTAGAATCGTGTTTCTGTGAACGGTCACCACCGAGTCTCTTTCTTTCTCTTTGGTATAGTTAGGACATTCCCCCAAGGAATACTCACTGTAGTGATTACATTTTTCTACATTACATTACATTACATTACAGAACATTGTCTATATAAAAATTCATCTGCCATCTGGTGAAAAAGTCGACGAACTTTTGTGAGATATGCACGATTGTTTATGAGTCTGTGCTGATTATTTTCACTTTGTCTTAAGACTGGATTAATTATCAGCAACGTTTAATCAGATTCCTTGAGGATCCCTTCTTGGCGCTCGTATAGTGATGAGTGGGTAGTTCATAAGTAAGCGCATCTTTTCGTGAATCTTGGAACACAGCTTAACAGCTTTAAGCATCGATATATCAAATTTTAAAGAGCAACGACTGTAATAGAGCACTTTATTATTACTTTCAGAAGTAAACTGGCGCAGAACATTTTGGCGGCGATCGGTGATTCTCTTGGGATTGATTATCGGGGGGCCTGTCCTGTGGGTACAATTACGTCTACACCGCCGTCATGGTCAACACCGTTTTACCAAGAAGTTTCTACACGCAGATCCCTGTTTGTGCTGTGGAATTAATTATTCATCAATCGAACACTCTACCCGGCAGTAGAATATTTCTATTTTGTAACGGCGCCATTTTATATTGAGAAATAAGAATTTTAACGTTTGAACCCGGGTTAATTAACTTTCCGAATAAAACCTATACGCAATTTTTTATAAAACTGAAGATTCATGGGACGTCTATTGTGTTTATCTGTCTTTTGAGATTTGTTGTTATAGAGTCGAGTTAAGTCAAAATAATTCATCTGCCATCTAGTGAAGAAGCGGTCACAGCTTACAGTTGTATGTTGTTTGATTCTTATTTCCTTCAGTCAAAAGTCCTGTCATTTTATAATTAATTACTAATTGTAGAATGTGTCTCTGTTTAGGCCGATTGTTTAGCATGTACCCTCAATTAAAAGTTATTAATCAAACCGGGAACTCCAGCACACTCTTATGATGATGATGATGATGATGATGATGATGATGATGATGATGATGATGATGATGATGATAATAATAATAATAATAATAATAATAATAATAATAATAATAATAATAATAGGCCCTAATAATAATAATAATAATAATAATAATAATAATAATAATAATAATAATAATAATAATAATAATAATAATAATAATAATAATAATAATAATAATAATAATAATAATAATAATAATAATAATAATAATAATAATAATAATAATAATAATAATAATAGTGTGAGTTAAAGTGGTTTAGGAGGCTACAAGTGTAAGTAAGCTTGCGTGAAAATCACTGTAGGCCTAACAACGTGGCAATGGTCATGATGGATGCTCACTTTTATTTATTCTCACTTTTCCCGATTCTCGTCTCTCTCCTTATATGATCGTCGTTTATCGAAACTGTTCTGTCTAAATTTCTTGCAGTTCCTGAAAAACAATACAATAGGCCTCTACTAATAAGGCCCATTTGCATTGTCGACTAATTCGATGATTCTATTTTGACCGCACAAACGTCGTAGAGCACAATCTAATCGACGGGTGAAAATTGCATTATAAGGATAGCATGCAAATAAGCAGTGGCGTAGCCAGGATTCCTGAATAGGGGGCACATTCACATTCTCAAGCAAAAATTCGGTGATCAAAGAAGGTTGTCAACGAGTTCTTGGCGCGTTCGCATATTCTGTTCCGATCATATGCCGCCCATTCCTCGGCTACCAGAAAAAAATCTAAGCGGTTTTGCGGTTCCGACAAGGATTGGGGCCCCGGCCCCCGTGACCCTTCCCACGTGACTGCGCCGATGAAAACAAGTAAGATGAACCGAAGAGACTAGACATTCGTGCAGATGATTTCGACGGCGCTGGCGTCCGAATCTTCCTCCTCCGCTTCGATGACCGGACTGATGACGCTCGAATGAAGACCGGTAATGATACTCGTACAGGACTCGGCCAAGTTCCTGAACGAAACGGCAACTGTCCCCCAATCGACCGGCAGGTCCGACTCGCTTCTCGGTCTGACGGGCGAGGGGTCTGCGGCGTCGACGTCGTCGTCGGCGGCGGCGGCGACGTCCTCGCATATCTTCATGTTGGGCATCGTGTTCATCCGATCGAGTCTCTTCTGCCTGGCGATGAGCGTCCTCGACATGTTCTCCGAATAGTTCTTGTAGATGACCGAGTCGCGATGTTTCGTTACGACCTTCACTCGTTCGAGGTTCTTCGGGCAGTGACGGTAGCGCGGCTCCGACGGCTGAAGGATGCGTATGAAGCGCCACCTGTGGACGAAGAAGGCGACCGCCGCGCACCAGGACAGGAGCACGACCAGGAGCAGGACGACCTCGCCCGGTTGGACGCCGGAAGTGGCGCTGAAACCGCCAGACGATGGCACTCCTAGATAAAAAAATAGCCACCGAATGTCAAATCACGTGGGGCCTAAGACAAGCAATACATATAACAGCGCCTGCCAGACTACCCTTGACTTAGGGGACATTCGTCGTGCTCAATGCGCTATAAAAATTGCCACGACAATAATAGTAATAATAATTATTATTATTATCCCCCCTCTCTCTCTCCCTCTCTCTCTCCCTCGATAAATGCAGCATGAAAATTAATTCAATGCAAGTCATAAATAGGTCACCGGTTTTCTTGTAATTATTTAGTCATTTTTTCTCATACTATATTTAGTTTCATAAATCGTCTACCTCATCTACTGCCACGCGTGTCATAAACCCTATACCATGGTGGTTGGGATGCAGAAATTTCGTACGTACTTTTGCTGACGTCGATATGAATGAGAATTCCCGATCCGGGATTGACCGTTATATTCGAAGCCAAACGATCGTTGACCATTGAAAGAGAATTGGACATCATTGCGCCTTATTAATCTGCAGCGAAACGAACGTTCGCAAGACTTATACAAGAAAATTCAGTCTGCAGAAAACACAACGCAGAAAATTAATTACAGCGCTCGTCAATAAGAAAAACGACTTTGGACTTGTCGGTTTCTTGGTATTATTCCAATCGAAAGGTTATTAGGAGACTCAGTTGTCCAAAAATAGTTATGTCCTTCAAGGTTGACCATTACTGGGCAGTCGTAATAAATTGACGGTTAAGTTTGATCAGCAAATTGCCACAGTTCAAGTCTTCACTCGAACACAACACTGTTGTATCCATCCTTTATTATAAGATTATTATATTCAGGACGTAAATGTAAAAATAATTGTAATATTCAATAACTTTTGATTTGCATTTGATACATAAGGTATGTATTAGGTATTATATTGTATTGTTATTATCATGTATTATGTTTTGGCCTTGCATTTTGCCAAGGTTGATTTAATAAAGCGATTTTGCATTGTATTGTATTGTAAATGAAAACTCATTTTAAATTCTCTTAATGGTTATGATGCTATTATTAGTTGAATGATTTTAGCCGCAAATTATCAACGTCCTCTGATTAGACGTGAATGCGCCTAGAACTCCTTGTCGACGTTTTCTGCCTGTAGACTTTTTCATTCGAAACTGTAGATATGCCCCCCTATTACGAAACCATGGCTACGCCGCTTCCTGAAATGGTGGGTGGATGTGTGTTGACCAGGCGTTTGTCTCGTGTTCAACTTTTTGAGCGAAACAAAGATTTCAGAAATTTAAATTGAATCTCTTCCCAAATATTCTGGCCATGGCTCTGGCGTAGGCCCCCTGTATAGTAGACCTGGTATGTACTAGACCCCTACTGCTGCCCATGTGTGGTATCATTGATGATGATGGGAACGCGATTCCAAAGCAAAGTGCATCAACGAGTAACGAAATAATAAATCTTTAACTACACTGTGTTCGTAAAATGGAACTCTTTGGTAATTATGAAAACCAATGTCAATTATTTATGACTTTTTAAATTACACACCTCATTTGAATTCTAATATAACATTAAATTGACTATGATCTATACAGCTTACACTCAATGACGTGGAAAACGACGTCACAGTTAGAACTTTATATGAAGAAAACGGTAATCTTTGATGACAGATGACCGCAAACGTTGCAAACCGCTCAAACGAGTAAACGAATTCCAAAGAACTTTTGCGTCAATGACAGAAATAGAAGTCTTTTTATGTGCTTAAAATTTTGCTTAAATCGGAGCAGATTCAAGGTAGTTATTGCGGCATGTTTAGGGGTTCCTTTTGTCCGGACGCCGTGTACAGAATGATTTATTAACGGAAGCGTGCTAACGACAGGTCTGCTCAGGTGAAAGCGTTGACGACGACGACGACGACGACGACGACGAGGCGACTGTTGATCGGCTAAATATTGAGATTGCAAACAGCGCAATTGCTTTTTACAGGAATCGACAAATTCTGTGCCTGATCTTTGGCAACGTTTGTTGCATTGATCATTATAATTCAGTTTACTCTGGAAATGCCAAGCGATGACATTTAGCCTTTAACTTATTCTCCCTGTATAGTTCAGTTTTACAGTCCATTTAGATTTGCAGGTTGGATGCCTGGCTCGGAAACGGAGATGATTTCCTGTTATTTCGTAGAAAATGACATCCCATTTTATTAACTTTAAGCAAATAAAATGTTTAAAATACAGTACTGCTAAAAAAAATTGTGAATACGCGTGGATTTCGAAGCAAAAATAAAGTTTAAGGCTTGTTAAAACATTGCAATCACAACCATTCTAGAGCGTACGAAATGCCACGAAAAATAGTGAGCTATATCTACTGTAGCTACTGTAGTTTGCCATTTTCGTGACATTTCGAACGCCCTAGAATAAAACTGGGGCAGAATTTATTGATTATTCTAGCACGGTTTGATGCAATGAAGATGGGGACACAAGAAAATGTGGATATAATTTGTTTCATCGCGCTTCTGAATGTTGCATATCTATAGCCTACTGTAGGAATAGTCTTTCCACAGTCCAATGTCAAACAGAGTATCAATTTTAAGATATGTTTCTGGTCTATAAAACATGTGATACCAGAAACCAGCAATCATTTGTTGTTTAATCTATGTAGCATTCGAGTTTAGGGAACCAATTTGACAGAGAATTGTTTTCAGAAGACTTTGTATAGGGTCGTTTGACGGGCTCCCCTGGCCCCGTGGCATTTTGAACGCCTCTAGAATAAAGTCCAATGTCAAACAATCAATTTTAAGATATGTTTGATGTCTATAAAACATGTGGGACACAAGAAACCAGCTATCTTAAGATCTCTTATCCCAGATCGACTTGTAGCCATTTGACAGAGAATAATGTTTTCTGAAGATCAATATAGAATCGTTTGACATAGCTCAAAATTTTTCAGCATTTTGATGTTCTAGAATAAAACTGAGGCAGAATATATTGACTGTTCTAGTAAAGTATGGTTTGATTCAATGGAGATGGGGACACATTTTTTGATTAAATTGTCAATCAACACTCTTCTGAATTTTTGCATAAAATAGGCGTTTTGTACATCAATAGTAGAATAGTATCATGCTGAAAAAAAACAGCATTTGTGTTCTTGGTTGTGATTGCTTTCTGGTTTGACACCTATATCCATTGATCCAGGTTAGCACCAAAGCCAAAACCATAGGTTAATAGTAGACATAATAATAGGCATAATAATAGAGATAATAATAATAATAATAATAATAATAATAATATTATTATTATTATTATTATTTATTATTATTATTATTATTATTATTATTATTATTATTATTATTATTATTATAACAGTGGCTAGGTCTCTCCTGTGTTGAAAGCCACAAACTGGAATTCGATCAAGAGGAAGGTTTTCATATCTGCGATATAGCATTTCACTAATTGAACCTTTTAACCTGGTAAGCACCAGGTATGACAGATAACATTACCGCAGACAACAACACACACGGTTCTCAGGTGAAGACTATGAGCAAAGAAATTAGTGTATTTTTTCTTCCTGTAGAAATACAGCACTCAAAACCCGTGCTCCTCGTCAATCAGTCCGCTAAATTAAAAAAAGACAGAAATGAAAGATTAGCAGCCATGACACTCGCCCGTTGAAAAGAACTCACGATAATTGTATGATCTTGCAAACGAGTTTGCACCGAATGAACTCCAGAAAATTGTTGTTTGCGAAATTAGCAATTACCAACTCTGCAGCTCCGACACGGAATTTTGCTTTTTGTTCATTTTTCGCCTGCATTGTTTTGATGCTTACTGGGAATATAATCGTTTTCATCGAATTAGGCTAAACAAATAGGAACCAATTAGCTTAAGCTATCAAGAATAATTTATTCTTATATTAAAATGCCATCCGGTGGCATGGCAACGCAGTGCCTTCTATTGATAAGACTAAACAATGAAATGGATAAAATTTTAAATATTTAAACTTCGTAAGAAAAACGCGTTATATATCAGCTGTATATTCCATTGAAATCTAACTTTGTAGGGCCTGTGTCAACTCGGATTATGTAGCCAAATGCTGTGTGCTAATCAGCAAAGAACTGAACAGCAGATCCGAGAAAATTACGTGAGTACAGGTACAGGTATTAGCCACACAGAAGATTATTAAGACCACTAGTAGGCCTATATGTGCCTGATAATTAACTGCTCTGCTCGCCATAGAGGGGCAACACAATCGCGACCGCCGTGCGGTTTCTTTCATCTTCAGTACTTTTCATTCAATTTCTTTGCCGTAAAAGGTCAGCCAAGTCCCCGCATTTATTTCCCCACTCACCACCAAGAAACGGAATCCAACTGGTCGACTGTTGTTTCCACACTTGCAACAGCAGAGTACGACGGCGTGTGACAGAGATACGACGGCAGTTTATCGATTCGTTCGATTAACAAATTAAGGCTCGAGTCTCTCCTGTGCCCGAGTCCGGGTTCGCTGTTGTGATAAAACAATATACTCGATGATCAAACGAATACGCTTCGACCTACCAATCACTTCACCGGATATTCGTCACGACTTCGTTTGTTGTTCCACGCTGTCGTACAGTCATTTGCACTAATTGGCTTTCAGTGCACTGTACAGTATATGGTCCCTACTCCTAGCTCTGAAATTTTTGGTCATAGGCCTATTAGTTGTGAAATTACTTCGTATAACCATAATATAACCAGCACATTATCTTCTTTTAGATCCCGTTGCAAAAGCAACCCTGCTTTGGTGTGGACCTACTTTATACGCCGCAGCAATTGTGTCATCAACTGTTTTGATTGATTTGATTGGTAGAGTTGATGAGTAACTTTAACGGGATGTGATCTTGAAAGATGCGCTGAGTTGGAGAAAGCGTCTACGCTTCCAAAGCGGAAACTAAAGCGACATCGAGCAGGAGGAAACCTGCACCTTAAGAGGTAACAATTTGATAGTTGTCTTATAATGGAACGACCAAGTAACCAAAGCAATGCCTTTTAGACATTTAAAGATTTTTGCAAATATAACAAATACAGAAGTGAGTAATATTCGAATGGTGGCAGTTTTCACCCGTTCGTCCAAATTTCAAAAATAACAGTGGAATAAATTCCTAGCTCTAATCAGAATTTCCCAAAATTGACACTTAAAACAATGGAAAATGATTCAGACAGTAGGTGATGTCTTTCCAGAGGCGTAGCGAAGGGGTGCAGTGCAGGTGGGGGCATATGCCCCCGGGCGCCGAGGTGAGGGGCGCCAAAATCGGGTTTTGGGGGTAAGTTAAACAGTCAAAAACATAATAAATAAGAAGAAGTGCGGCGACTTTTTTCTGCTCGTCAAGAGTATAGGGAGAGGGGCGCCGTAGAGAGTTGAGGGGAGGGGCGCCGAGAGAACGATGTGATGACAATTTTTGCTCGTCAGCAGTGTTGGGGGCGCCATCGGTACACTTTGCCCCCCGGGCGCCGGATACCCTCGCTACGCCTCTGTGTCTCTCACGATAACTTTGTAAATTTCTAGCACTCACGTGTTTGAGAATAAGTCATCGGACTCCAATGCGTTCCTTTGCAAAATCTAGAATTTAAAATGAAACTGCAGTTTGGTTAACTAGTCCATGCAAGCGGGACATGAATAAGCTTATCCGTGCGTATACTGTAATGTGTACGCATCGATAGAAACCTGACCTAATTTTCGCTATTTAGGCTCGCGTTGATTGCATGCTATTTTTTTAGATTTTTGATTTATTGAAGCGAAATGACATTAAATCTTTCAGCTGCAGCTTTACAATATCCGTCACTGTCAGAGTGTCTATAGACAGCGCAATATTGATGACGGAGAGAGAGACAATGCAGACAGAATTGATAAAGAGCGCCGATACTTTAACAAATGTGAGCCTATTCTCACTAATGGATTATGAATTACAATATAACTTCGTTGTAACGTATTTAGCGGCCCTGTAAAATTTAGTACGATATATCCGAGGCACGTTATATTCAATGCCATACATGTACAATAATTGTGTACACTATCGCACGGTACCGTACATTACGGTGCGTTATTACTTACATGTATATAATCGAGGATTCGTTATATATCCGAGCCCGTTATAAGATGGCAGAGTGGGTTACGTGCTGGAGCGTCCCAGGCTGACGGAGCGGGTTCAAGCCCCGTTAGTGCCCCTAGTGGCTTTCACACAGGCACTAATGCATCCTATTAGCCACTTTAAATCATGCTAAGTTTCTTCTACAGTTTCATTTCTGAGTAGGCCTCTATCCCCCATACGCCATATATCAAAACTAATAGGCCTACAGCAGAAAGGGCGTCGATGAGTTCTTGGCACATTCACGTACGCCATAGGCCTAGGTTTTTGCGCAAATTTCACGAATCAATAAAATGCCAAAAATCGGATTAACTACTTTTATTTTGTTTGTTAGTTTCTTTTCTCCCGCGTTGCGACTTCAGCGAGGCCCATAAGGTCCTCTCTCGCGGCTTTCTCGGGTTGAAAACCACTGAGCCAACGACATCGTGTCCCTGTTGCTCTCCAGCATGCAGTCTTCAGAAGTTCACTAATGCAGACGATGGCTTCATCCATCACTCTCACTGCAGCTGATGGCCGGATGGACTGAACGAACTATCGTCTTAATGTTCTCAGGACATTAAGATATTAAGCGAGGTGCGAAGAGTCAGTCTGCGCAGATTCTCGAAACTGAATGATTTGAACGTAGCGAGGGGACATCATGTATATACCAGACAGTTCGTGCATATTTAGCCGAATAGACACCTTCACTCTCTTGTCAAGTTCTGCACTGAGGCAGTTTACGGTGTCACAGGAGTGGCGGTTCCACAGGGGGCCCGGGACCCCGTATTGAATGCCTGCTCCCCCCCCACCCCATGGGCCCCCAACTGGGTCCCATGCTTCACTTTATGAAAAATAGGAAACATATTTGGCCCGATGTCTATCCTGTTAGTGACATAAAACTTAAGCTCTCCGATTGTTCCTACGCCATAAAGAAAAGAGCATTATAATATTATTAACTGGTTTAGCAGATTTTCTGGTCTGTTAATTCACTAGAAATTACGAGATTACGCATTTTTAGTCGAAATCATTTCATGCGCATTTTATGCTCAACCAAACTGAATCAAATTTAAACCGCCAAACAAACAAAATCGAAAACAGATGCTCAACATGCGGGGGCTGCGGTTTAACAACAGCTAAGTCTGCATCGGTAGATTTGCGTTTTATTCGACGGCTGTGGGGCTCTAGCCTAGATTAATCAATATATATATATATATATATATATATATATATATATATATATATATATATATATATATGCCTACAGGTTAACTAAATCGATAACCTGTTCTGCTTTGCATATAAGCCTAAGCCTATAAGCGTATAAGCCATATAATTGTCTCGTTTGTGAAACACGAAATATCGAATCGCTGATCTGTCCGTTGTTATCGATAACAGCAGCAGCAGCAGCAGCAGCAGCCTTACCTGAAATAATCTCGTTCCTCGGTGAACATTTGCCGAGTGTGATATTCGAACGCATTAAGAGGCGACGTTCACCGTCGACAGTTTTCTTCCTCCTCCTCTCGTCTTCTGTTGTTTCGTCATCGTTCGAAATTTATCCTGCGCCATCTTCATGACGACGACGACGATGACGATGACGATGACGATGACGATGACGATGATGATGCTGTCGGTGGTGTCGATCGGTTGGCGAGTGCGCGCGACGAAATCCCAACAGCCGAAGCTAACTAAACACGACGAACGTCGTAACGCAAACACAAGCAGGCCATTAGAGTCTGTATACGCGAGAGACAAGGCCTCGTGGCCTCTCTACACGTACAGAGCTGGTCGTCACTACTGACCCTTCGTAGACGCCGGTTTTCCATCGACGCCGTTTACAAAAAGTCAATTAGGCAAAGCGCTCATGATGCAATGCGCCGTCCTCAGCACCAAGTCCATGTCTCGTGTTCCTCTTCAAAACTCACTCCGAAATCTTACCCCCCTCTCTCTCTCTCTCTCTCTCTCTCTCTCTCTCTCTCTCTCTCTCTCTCTCTCTCTCTCTCTCTCTGTTCCCGCTTTTTACCCCGTGCGTATGGAGATTACGACCTGACAAGTAGATAACATGTCGGCGGGGGGGGGGTCGAATTGTGCCTACCCCCAAAACTGTTGGTTTCCAGTGGGACGTCGGACAACTATAACCAATTTTTTTAACTCCACCGGGGTCGACCTTAATCAGTTTGGAGATTGACCTTCGCCCCTCCCCTCCCCCTCCCTCTCCCCGCAGCAAAAATCAACCGTTGTTGTCAATGTATTCGTGTGTCTACGTGCCATCCTCAGATACCTCAAATTTCCACTAATGCTGATCAAACTGACGTAGACATCATACGCACAATGATGGTCGGACGACGCTGAGTGTACGCATTGGTCATTAATCTAGATTTTCGCATTAAACGATAGACAATTAAGCTACACCACAATGAGCCGTATATGTTTTTTTGCGTATTAGACCTAATACAAATAACAAGAACAATAAACTGGTCGTTAATAGATATGATATTGTATTCGGTCTACGTAGATTATGAGGGACGCATGTGGCGTGCGCACGAGTCGTTATGAACAAAAGCGCTACAGTTACAAAGTCCAGTGGCGTATCTAGGATATGAGACAGGTAAGACAGGTGCCTTGCATGGGCGTCACTTGAAGTCGTCAAGAAACTCTGTGACGTTGTTCCATTTCAGCATAAAAGATAGAGGAGACTGCGGAAACTGAGACTTTGAGCACATCATAGACCACTTGGCTTCAGTAAACGCAAGAAAAGTGCATTTCCAGTGTTAGTCTTAATGTCGTGGTTTGTTGGTTAGAGATCTGTTAGGCGTAGCCTGCTAATTTCATGTTACGGTTGCGGTCGACAGCGCAGGTACCCAGACAGGCCTGAGCCTCTAATAAAGAAAGCCTGTATCTCTATATCTCTGTGCCATCGTTTGATGCTCCTGTTCATTATGAAGGTGGCGCTATAGAAGTTTAAGATTAGATTAGATTAGTCTCAGTGGCGGATTTACCACGGTACAAATGGTACACAGACACACACAATAGGACAGCTCTTGGAGAGTCTGGTCAATTACAAAATCGTTCTTTAGAAGCGGTCGCGTCTATAAATCTGCAACAGAGTGGAGAAGTAAACGGGCGCTGAAGACAAGTCCAGTGTGACGGTCGTCGTCAGTAGCCTATTGCGTCTGACACTTCAGGCTTCGATTGACTTTTAATTCGTTTCATCACTCTTCTGAATTTTTGCATATCTATAGCCTACTGCAGCATTGTCCAATTTCAAACAGGGTATCAATTTTATAATATTTTTGTGGTCTATAAAACCTGTAATAGAAGAAACCAGCTCTCTTAAGCGCCATCTTATCTCTCGATTGATTTTTTAGACATTTGACAGAGAATGGATTTCTGAAAGACTTTGTATAGTGTCGATTCAAATGGCTCATTATTTTTCGTATCATTTGGAAGGCTCTAGAAAAAGATTGAGACAGAATATATCGACAATTCTAGTACGGTTTGACACAGCAAAGATGGGGACACAAGAATATGTGGGTTTAATTCGTTTCATCACTCTTCTGAATTTTTGCATATCTATAGCCTACTGTAGCACTAGTCCTTGCATTGTCCAACTTCAAACAGGCCATGTTGGGTTCCAGATTCCTTGTAGACATCGACTGGGCTTCAATCGGTGCAAATATGAAATCTCTACGAAACCACAAATTTTCGCTCAAATTTTGAAAAAAACCTGGTTCATGAAAATTTTTCGGGCGACCCAAAAATTCATGCCGATATAAATCACATTTCTCTTTAGTGCTCACATTTTTTGACCGTTATAATAGTGAGCTATATAATTGTCCAGCTGTGCTTAAAATAATAGACTTTAATATCAATATATGTATTATAATAAATCTATGCTTGAAATAACTGTCATGGCGTTGTTGTTGCATGGTTAATGAGTGTTTAATTTGCGGAACGTTTTCAATGGTTTCTTCTTTGGCATTATTCACTTGTTTAAATATTAATTAATTATCAAGTTGCGAATACGAAGACGCCTATTTTACGCCAGGTGACCGTCTCGATCTCTTATCAAGACAGCCTCCTCTATGTCTTGGGAGCGACAAATTATTTTAGTGCCTCCTTAACAATCTTCAGCTTGCTTTCTGCTGGATTTGTCTGTGAAAGTTTTCCTTCTTAGTGTTTGGTAATGGTTAACTTAGAACGAAGACCTTCAGAAGACAGACGTTTCTGTCCACTCAGTCTTTTATGGGTGTTCAAGTAGGGGAGCTATCGGGTTATCTAGGCGTGGTACTCCTCTGGGCTCTAGGGTTTCTGACTTGCTGTGTTTGCAATATCTGCAATCAGTGGCACAGTTAGGGACCAACAAGAAAAGACAGCAAAACATCAATCAAATTTTGTCTCTGGTCAATTTTTTCTTCATAAAACTTTCGGGAATTAAGTCCGAGGGCATGTAAAAGATAAAAATGAAAAGTATTATTTTAAATTATTTTCAGCTGGATTCAGAAACGATAGCCTTGTCAACCATGAGACCGGATCAAGAGCGTGTTTCGACATTACTTTTGGACACAGTAACATTACTCTGTCGAAACGGCCTTACATTCAAGAACAAACTAACAGTACAGGGACTGATTGGAATTACAGTTGATTCTGAAGTCTTTATTGTTCACATTAATGAGAATATAGTCGAAGAACACAGTTATAATTATGATGAACTCTCTAAAACGCCTGCACAATCATTTCAAATATCTGCAGGTGAACGTGTCCCAAACCTACAGTTTGTTGCTTCATGTTCCACTGGTGCAACAACCAAAAGTCAAACAAAGAACAGAGAAATTCACCACAACCCAAATGCTCCAGAGAGTCTGTATGATCACAGTACGATGGGGTCATTGGGCGACAATGACATAATTGACATCAAGTCAGAGGGCGAAGAAGACGAAGTGAATAGCAACTTTAAGCAAAACATCAGCCATCACAGCTTAATTCTCAAGTCGGAAAATGTGCAATTTCAGCAGACGCTCGGTGCAAATAAACTAGCCTATGGTAAGCGGCAATTGAATGAAACAGAAGCTAGAACTGATAATGGTTCATTTGAGCCTGTTCAACCAAAAATGGAGCTGAATTACAACTATAGCATGACTGGTAGTTATGCAACATTTTCTGGCAGTGAAGAACAAGACCTGAACGGTTTTGTTGATGGAGATCAACAGGATTATCTGGCAATGGGTGAAGAATATGCAGATGAGGAAGCCCTCGAAGAGGACGAGAAACCCGACCCTGATGTCCCATCGACATCCTTCTCATCCTGGGAACAACAGCATAGGCAATTTGCAACAAACCGTCACCCATTACGTGGCAGAAGGAGTGCAGCACATGGTCCGAAGAAGACGACCAATAGGAGAATGATGGTTTGTGTTCTTTGAAGTGAATTCATGCACACTTTAGATAAAGTTTTTTTAATGAATAATTACAGTATGTACTGTATATAATTCTGACATTATTTAATGCTTAAAATGTGTTTGACATCAGCAATGGTTGATTATGTGATATGTTATCCCCAAAATTACTTGAGCTAAGTTTTATGAAAGTAATGTGCAATTTTTCTTACACTTTACTTTTATAAAACTTAATTAATAGTCAGTAATAGTGCTTTCGTGTTTTTCCTTGGTACAGAAGACCGGTGCATCTAGTACCAGCATCACACAACATGGCTTTGCACATGTTGGCCAAAGATTTCCACAACATCGGCAACAACGAGCATCCATTGCTTCTTTTCCCTTGAAGGCTGCCGAGCCATCGGCTGCGAATGCAGATTTAACGATTAAAACAATGACCACTTTTCTTTGCAACATTGATGGCTGTAGGTGCTCTTTCACGCTCAAATGCAATTTACGACGTCACCAGACACAGAAGCACGGACGTGCAAAAAAGCAACGTTCGTCAATAATGGACCAATATGATGACCAATATGGTGTAACTGAGGATGAATGAAATGCGAATTACATGTTTTATCACGTGTTTTTGTATTCATATAAATTATAATCAGTTTTACATTTGTCATAAAATACCTTTAAGCAAACCAAAGTTAAGGAATGCATATAGTAATTTAACTGTTAGAACTGTTTCTTTGTTAGGAATACAATATGCATACAAGACTTGAGGTGGAACATTTCTCTTGCAATTCCAGCCAAGTGGCAAAATTGGGTCGACTGGAAACGAATTCTGTTCAGAGAACGCCACCTCAATCGACATCTTCCATGCCATTTACCAGCCATTCTAAAGTCATATTTTGCTGTGATCTTTGTGGCCAACCATTTACAGCCAAATCTAATCTGTTGAGACACCAGATACTAAAACACGGCCGTCAAAAAATGAAACGAGGTCGACCCCAAATAATGGCTACTAAAGTTTTAAGCCATCAAATTAACAATAAAGAAACTTAGTAGTCAATATAACATTCACAAAATCTTTGCTTTCATAAAATATGGTAATTTTAAGTTTTAGCCAAAGGCTGTAGATGGAGATATGAGACTGTCCAGATCTTTGTATATCCTTTCCAGGTTAACTTCAACTTCTAAACTTCCATCAAGGTACACTGGTAAAATAAAAACAGTTATGACATAAGAAATAATACTAAATATATTAATTTAAACAAAGGTTCATTTAATTAATGATTTCCTATGCATATTGCCGTTACATCCTGAAATTGTACATTGTTTACAAAGTGATGAACATTTGTAATTGGAGCATGATGACATTGTTTTTTCCCAGTAGTAATTTAAAGTAAAACGTATAATTCTGCCTGTTCTATATTTTGAATTTTCAAATGTTTTACTATCTTGAGAAGATTTGAATCAGATTTACAGAAAATTATTACTTTAGAGGGACAGAAGCTCGAAATAATTTCACAATATAGTAATATTTTGATGTAAGACAACTGCTATTTATAAACATTTATAGAGAGATAATTTGTGGACCTTTATAATTTGTTATTGATAATTTAAAATGAGTAAGCTTTTATGTTAGCTATCTGTACTTGCATTTGTGTCTTCTTAAAGCATGGGGGTCAGAAAAAAGGACTAATTGTCCACAAATTGTGAAGTACAATATATGTTCATACATGTGATTCAACATGGTTATTTCATATAAATTTATAAGAAGTGTTTACAATATTGCATTGCTTTCCTTTAATTGCTAGTTTAATTTTATTTATCAGAATTGCATTAACAGCTATTTGCAATTTGTCTGTTTAGAAGGTACATTTTTCATTGTCAGTGTTTTGTCTAACTTTTCAACCATTACGTGTAGCAGATTGCTCCCATCAGTTGTACATCCCTGCATAAATGTACCAGGCATTCCAACAGGTCATTATAATAATTAATTATGAACCTGTGTTATCTATGACTTGTCAGTTAGGCTGTTCTAAGGCAACAGATACATGGAATAAAAATGTGTTGCTTCAAACTGCCATTGGTCATCTTTGTGATTAGCTCTTCTGATTTTCATATAAATAAACAGTTATGTCAAAGTTCTCTTTAGACAGTAAGTAAAGAAAACCTTGTTTCTTTATCTTCACAATTTTTATGCTACTTGGAAATGTGCCGTAGTCAACTTACCAATGTCCGTCTGATCGTTAAGAATTTCTTTATGCTTGATGTAATAAGGCCATACATAGTTCTCAAAGTAGTTGACAGGATCTGGAGGGCAGTAAACTCTATGCCTAAAAGGAGAAAGTGTACAGAAGTGGCATATAATAAGATAACTATTGTCACACAATCATACCATACAATGTCAAAACAGACATGTTGGCGATTGGGGTTTTTAAAATCATAGTTTGCAACTTGGTTAAGTTATAAGCCCAGCTGTGCAACTGTCCATTAGGTTACAAATGTGACAGGTATATTGCTTTCATTTCTAAAACAGTGCAATAACCATAACCACTGTTTTGTCTTAACCATTATGCAGTACACCAAAGCTCGGATCATATATGTGCATTCCAGAAGATTGGGCCAACTGACTCTGGAATATTCAAGTGCTTGCCCTCAGAACATGGAGCAGTGTGTGGTTTAACATAGACAGGGTCAACCAATGAGTGGAGTAGCTCAGATAAATAAAATGGAGTCCCCTCTCCCTAAAGTGCAACTGTCCTCAGTTGTGGAAATAAGATCATTCTAGATGTACATCTCACATCACCCATATAAATAGCAAATTTACAGTCTTAAACCACAGCTTATGCAAAACAGTACATATATTTAACATGCTTTCAGCACAATATATTCTACTTCTTTTTCTATTTTGATCTTTAAAAATATCACCTGCATGGTAGATGCAGGGGATATTTCAACTTTTTGATACTTGGGGGCTGTCCATTAATTACATCAACAATTTTTGGGAAATTTTTGACCCCATTCCCTTGTCAACAACTGTCAAACTTTCAGTGAACCCCAATAATTATGTCAAAAACACTTTACCCCCAAGATCAGTGACGGGTCCCCTAAAAACGTTAAAAGGTTATTATTTTTGCAGTGATGAGACCTTTCCCCCTTTTTTCAAGTGTCAAAATGTGGTGGTGATGTGTCCTTAACTCTCATACTTTGTCTTTGAAATGTAATTGAGCCAAATAAAAGTACAAATTATACATACTTGGACTGAAAAGTGCAATGGTATTCTAAACACTCCTAAAACACATAATAATTTCTACTAACCGACGTCTTTCTTTTGCTATGTCTTTGGGTAGAGTAATGAAGTATTTCTTGGTAAAATATTTTTCAAGAGGTCTGCAAAACCAAAGACAAAGAATTATTGAGAAAATATTCAAGCTAAGTGCAAAATAATAGCTTACAAAAATATATCCCAAATGTTTTAACCATTTCAAGAAAATTCTGAAACCAGAGATCTTAATATCCTGGGCATATCAGTAGCACCTCAATGACTGGAAAATGTGCTTCATAAATGAACTGAATGCACAACAAATTATACTTACATGATACTGCTTGAAATCAGTATAAATACATGAAATATTATTGCAAGCATTCCCTAAGTGCTAAGCACCAACACATTTTCTGATATAACAATGAAATAACATATGCCCACTTAAGTAGAACATAGCTGATGACAGCATAAATGTTAGAATACTTCATAAATAGAATACTTCATTAGAGAGACTGAATACTTCAGTCACTCTAATTTTATTTATTTATTTTTGAGACAAACTTCTATAGCGCCATGCACTAGGCTAAGGCCTACGACAATGGCGTTGCACACGCAGTCGAACCATAACCTAGACTAAAAAGGTGTGTCTTTAGTTCTCACAGGAACAGCCCACTGAGCCAGCTTCAGTCACCGCGGGCGGCAAAGCATTCCAGAGCAACGGGTTCCCGCATGTGAAGAACCTGTCCCCGAACTTCGGGGTCTGCGATGGAGGCGGGACAAGCAGGACACGGTGGCCAGAGCGAAGTGCCGACCTCCGCGCATTCGACGTCGATCTTAGGACCAGTTCAACCAGGTACTAAGGAGCATGCAACAATATTGAGATAACTGTTCCAATAATGAAGCCTTACTTAAAATGAAATACCAAAATTCCCTCGACCAAAACAATCGGGCAGCAGGTCAATGCAGATGATCTGTGAATTTCTTCCGTTTCTTTTATTTTTCGTTCAACGTCCAGAAGAAGTCGTTCAAAGTTTACAGCTGAGACCACTTTCAAAAAAAATTAAATCCACAAATAAATCCAAAATATCAGACACTAGTTTTTATAACCTCTATAACAAAAACTTGCATTTAACCTACAGTAAGCTACGTATTGTACAGCAATAAGCTACAGAATGAGAAATAAATGCAATGAAAATTACTACAAAAACCAATTCATGTTGATGCAAGAGAAATATTAGTCTGAAAACTTTGCTTCAAATCAGAAAATCATGAAATACTGAACAGCAGAAAAATATAATGTTCACAACTGCTGTATACAAACATTACATTTCATGAGATCCTACTAATGAAAGCATAAGGTACAAACTTACAATCATCAAAGACTTTTCTGTGAAAATTTTACCCATATTTTGATCCAGAAATGCAATATCTAGATTATCTGGAATCTTGCATATTATACATGGGATTGCAAGGCAATTTGTGCTACTGTGTAAAACTAGGTACTGTATTGAGAACAATTGTGCATAAGCAAATAGAGTGACATAACAGAATTAAATTTTAAAATATTTTTACCTTCAAAGTTTGCATAGGTATTGTTGTATTCTTCTAGATAATCAAGCTGCATATTATCATCTGGCTAGAAATAAGAGAATACAAGGAAATCGTCTACATATAACTATAATAAATATTTTATCAGTTAAAAAAGATAAATATTCAAATTGTTTCAAATCCACATATTCACCAGTGATACAACATTCAGAAAACTTTCATAAGCAACATTTATCAGCAAATGTGATCAACTATAGAAATCTGATGAAAATTCACTAAAAACCAGTGCACTAATAAACAATGTGCTACAGAAGTACCAAAGTCCGGAATAGTCTGTTGCCATCAACAACTATGGCAAAGACACTAGAAGCTTTTAAAAGAGAACTGGAAACTGCTCTGTTTGTCTGTAGTTATCCAGAACATTAATCATTGGCACTGTATTTTCAATTGTTAGGTGTCCTAGCAGTACTTGTACAATATGGCACCTTAATCAGTTCCTGATTATTATTATTATTATTATTATTATTATTATTATTATTATTATTATTACCAATAAACAGCTTCAATTATATTAGCAATTAGCTAACTCAATTACTAAAATGATACATACCCAGTTATAATAGTCATCCATATTGCAAATTACAGATAAATATTTCTCGGAAATTTTCTCACACAGTAGAGATTTACCACCATTGCTCACACTAAGAAATAAACAATGCACAAACCGCTTCTTAATACAGTGAAACCTTGTTATCTCACTACTACTGCTTCTACTAGCACATTCTGGGACAAGAGGCAAGATTGGCACCTCCACAGGTCAATGGGGAAACAAAGTTGAGACCTCACTGTATGGATACCCCTATGACTGTGTCAGTGCAAATCCTAGAATTTGTTAGCAGTACATCGTTCAAATGATGAAACGTATACTGTCCACTGCATAATATTAGTTCTTTCTATACAAATAAATAATAGATATCGGTTATAAATTGGCCCGTTTCTACCCAACTTCTCTTATCCAATCTGAATATAACCATCAATTTCATCGATTTGCTGTTGAACTGACAGGTCATCAATTATAGAAGCCAATTTAATTAATAATTTTAAACTAATTTTAATGCTGTAGAGTTCAATATGCATGTGATGAAGGTCATGACAATAGCATTGTTATCCAGCCTAATACAGAGGTCGTTTACATAGGCACATACTTGTTGACTTAGTTGGCAAGAGGCGGGGATGGTGACCTTTTGAGGTGAAATACAGGAAATCCATTTTAGGCCTAAGCTTCTGTATTTCCAAGTCACTGGAATGACTGAATCTTTAAGCTTAGGGACTTGAACAAAACAGGATAGACAAGAGTAGCTTTGAAAATGCAATGGAGATTTCTTAATAGAAGCTACACTTCAGTAAATATCCAATTAGTAACCAATTATGGAAAAAGATTTATTACTATAAAAAATTAGTGCACCAGATATTTTATTCATATTTGAAATATACACAAACTTCATGAACCTGCTTAAATGGCAATGATTTGATAAAAATTCAGGATACAATTTATTATAAAATAATTCATCAAAGCACTATTTTTTCTCATTATTACCATTAGTCAGCAACATCAACAAATATATAATAAGAGAAAAGAAGTGTCATAATACTTACCCACCAATTCCAATAACAATTGGCACCATTCCTTGTCATAACAGTTATGAACTACAGAAAACAAATAATAACATTGTCAGGGTGTGATACATAAGAAGCAAAATATTTCTCAGGGAAAATACCATCAAAAAGGATGCCATAATTTAAAATAAGAACAAACAGGGTTGGATGTAGTTTCAGTTCAAGGCTACCTCTAGGAACATTTAGCAGAGTCAGCAAATCTTGTTGAGTGGTAATGTTCTGGTTATTTAACCTCTAAACCACCAGAACCAAGTATGGTCAGTTCCCATATCATACAGTTACAAAGTATGTGGTGGTTTAAGGGTTAGCATGACATCCGACATCATATGAACTGTAAAGTGCTCCTGACTTTGGCCTTCTTCCATGTTTTTTGTGTTATAGAAATTGACTTGTTAACTAACTAACTAACTAACATGGAATTTCAGTACTTGGGTTGACCAAACAGCAATAGATTTGGAGTATTACCAATTGACACCTTTGAAATATAAAACTAGTGATATAAAAGTGCAAAAAATTATTTTCACTAAAAGTCATAATACATCATTTGATTTGTGATCCAGTATAATTCATAAATTCA
This sequence comes from Metaphire vulgaris, assembly GCA_018105865.1. Classification (NCBI taxonomy): domain Eukaryota; kingdom Metazoa; phylum Annelida; class Clitellata; order Crassiclitellata; family Megascolecidae; genus Metaphire; species Metaphire vulgaris. Next base: position 635,187 of record CM030847.1, read on the forward strand.
TACAAAGTCAATTGTGATGTGAAAGGTTGAAAATCTGATGATCGTTGATAAGGTCACCAGATAAATGATTATGAAAAGTAGATCATAAAGATATCAAAGATCATAAAGGAGGACAAAGCTATTCAAAGGTCAACAAATAAAATAAGCTGTTTCACTACCATAAAATTTACAAAGCACACAGTACAATGTATAGGAAAAGACCAAAACCCACAAATAAATTGCAACACACATTAAATGGAAAACTGCAGGCAGTGATATCACGCAGTTTCATATTTCTGTGAATATGCAACTCAACACAGCAGCTCATCATTGCCAGAAACAAGCGTGTGAAACTCAATGCAAGAAATTTCCATGGAAACAGTACTTTGTGAGAAGAATTTCTTTCAAAATCACAAGAGAACCAGTTTCTCTCTTCTGCCTAGAGAGCACTGATCAGAGAAATTCAGAGCATGAGATGACACGATCAAATAGGGCGAAATTCCAGTTAGCAGGTGATGAAAGCAGAAAGTAAGACATTTTTACACGAGTCCAGTCCTTGCACGATGCAGGCTAAGATGTAAAAAAATTACATTTCCTTTTCCCCAAACGTCTGGTAACTCTATTTGGTATTAGGGTCGAAAATGGTCCCAAGAATAAGCAGCTACGAGCCTACAACAGTTACAATGCTAATCTGTTAACATCCAATTGAATAAATAAATAAGCCCTACAGAATTAGATACCCGTCTAGTGATGGTTGTCCTCGGCAAATGTGCTGTTGTCTTCGTCGTTGTCCTGCTGTTGCCCTATGCCCTGCGGGTTGATCTGATTCAGATGCTGTAAGAATGAACTGAGAAGCTGCTTGTTAATGTGATCGGTCTGAGTGATTTCTCTCGTCGTCGGTTCTTCGGCAGTCTTTTCAACATTAACGCGATCCTCAGATTCAGGTTCTGTTTTAATGTCGGACATAATTCGATCGATGGTTTTAAAGGAGCTAAATAATCAGCATTCTGACATACATCCCTTTCACGTTTTTCGACCATATAATAGATTTGCACCGTTGCACGGGGATGCCTGTCGCCACTCGCCAGCTCCGTTTACTATAGCAGTGTTACCGCCGGCAGTTTTAATAGAACTGAAATTCCACTCATTGATTGAATCTAGACCGCAATGGTGAATTTTCCACTGTCGAAACTTGCATTTTTTGGCTGCCAATGCCAAATTGCCAGTATCCACTATCCAGTGCTTGAAGAATGTCTTGTAGAACTTTTGATAATGAAGTCTTAGTCAAATAGTTTTTTTTGCGATATGCTGACTGTAGGTTTTGCCAGCAATTAAGTTATTGGGGTTCAGGTTCAGATAGTCAACCAACTGTGCAGCAACATGCCTTCGAGTAGCTTACTCAAAAGTGGAAGGTTAAATATGGGCCAGTAAGAGCTTAACACCTGTATCCTGATGGTTCAATGTCAGGTTTTTCCATTATAGGTAAATAAATTAAAGTAAAATCTCATGGATTTATATAGGTGCTTTGTAGGCTGACTTAAATTCAAAATAAAAAATATGACCACCAAATTTCATAGCTGTATCACTAAACAATCTCCAGTTGCAGCAGTTAATAGATGCCATGGTGTTAACAATTCAATAGATCCAAGTTCGCAGACCCGAGATTGGTTGTCCTTCTATGACTGTAGTAAAGATTGTCATCAGAGTTGGTGAGGTCGATAGTGAAAGAAAGGCTGTGAAAGGTCATGAAGAAATCAACTCTCCCCAAGAAATTAACAAAGCAAATTTTTCATTGATTTAATTCCTCAGTAAGACAAACACAATTTTAAAATGCAACTTCACTCAATTCACAGAACAGCCAAGCTAAATGCTGTATAGAAGCTCCAAAGAAATATAACTGGATAACAATTAATACATCTGTGCATCCCGCTGTGCTTAAACAAACATATTTTGAAAATATTCAAGAAAGAAACTGTCAGAAAAAATTTTGAATACAGAAAATTTCCACTGCACAAAGAATCCGTAGAAAAAAGAATTATATATTAACAGAGAAAATTTTTAGCCTGCATACAAGTATGCAAGTATGCATCACAGGCTAACAACCAACTATGAAACTTACAAGTTTACCGGTATCAGCAAATTTACACAAAAAAGAAGCTCACAACTAGGATAAACATAAATTAAGCACAATACTGTACACAAACGACAAAATTCAAATTTTCTAATCAGAGCTTAATATAGAAAAATATGTACACCAAAATATTAATGAATTGTAACTAAAACTAATAATAACAACAGAAGCAACGTGTTTTTATGAGAAAATTATTTATGAATCAAAGAGATATGACATTGTAAGTAGCAAGCAACAAACATATTGGTATGGTTCTTAAATATTTTATATTTTTATTTCAAATTCTGCTGTACAACAAAGGTCAGTTTACTTTGTAGTATCATACATAAAGTATATAGATAACCAACCAATAATAAGGTATCCAACATCATTTATAATTACAAAACGTATATATACAACAAGAACAAAATATATAAAGGCATAAAATAGAAATCCTCTCTCTTTACAAATCCAACTTCTATTCAAATACAGCAAACATTATCGGCCTCGATAACCTTTGCGAACAGGCTTCTGGTGCTGTTTGGAAACACTGCGTTTTCTTCCAAAATACCATTCAGAAACATGACGACTATTTTCTCGATCTTCCATCAGTTCAAAATACCAATTGGAATCTCTCTTGTCTGAATCTTTTTTGCAATGTCCGTTCATGGTCGCTCTGTAGTCCGGGGAATCCGACAATGGTCCGTCTTCACAATAACGCGTGCTCTGCTTCCTTTTTGTATTTCCGTCTTGCACCTCAATCTGCCACTTCAACAGCCATGGACCACATGCAGCAACCAGTTCCTCCAAATGGACAGAATTTCCAAAAGTCATCTCCTGCCACCATCCTTGCTGACAATACAGCCAGTTCTCTGTCCAAGCCGAGATATCAGACCCTTCAGCAGAGGCCAACGATAACCTTTTCAAAAAGGATGTGCGTTCCAAATCATCTAGTAAGTAAAAGTCGCCTGAAGTAAGTTTCAAAATATCAAAACTTACCTCGACCATCGGGGCCATGCTTTTACTCTTAATTGCACTCATTTCCTTCCTCAATTGATGTTCTTTGAGCCAGTTTGACACATCAAGCGGCGAATCCACGTCAGGCACTTGAAGCAGGGTCTCGTCTTCACTCGCTTCTTCTTCCACGTCACTTTGGCTATGAAATTCTAATTCATTTAGACCCATATCACCATCTTCAAGAGATTTTAGGTCTTCAACAGGGTTAATTCTGGTCTTTGCTTGGTTCTGAACTTTCCCAGTATCTTCCACAGTAAATTCCTCAGCGGGCTCATTTGACTTTTGCTCGTTTGACTTCTCAGTCTGTTTAGCACCCCGTTTCCAGAATCTGTTCTTAGCGGCACTGAAAAGAGAGTCAACAGGGATGCTTCGCTTGTTAATCTTATCCCAACCAGCTCTCACGCTCTTGCTCAACTCACTAAGTGAAGTCTTGAATTTTCTATTAACTTTATCCTTTAGCTTATTATAGCCCTTGTAAAATCTCTTATTCATACCTTCAACTGTGGTCTTAAACTTGTGACCAAATGACTTGAAAAAATCTCCATTACTGAAAAATTTATCTGGCAGAGTCTTAATTGCTTCCAACGTACTCCTCACAGTCTGCCCAATCTTGTTGACTGCATCCAGAGTTTTGTTTATGTACTTTTTCAGCCCCTTCTTTCCGTGAGTAAAGGGACCTGCTGATGAATTTTTGGCCACTTTTGACATAAAGACACGACACGGTTCAAGCGAGAGTTTATTTCCTTTCTCAGACGTTGCGTCTTCCTTTTCGTATGATACGATTTCTTGCACCTGGTGCCAGTCAAGGCTGAAGATGTCATGAATGGTTTTAGATGGCATCAACACCTGCAAACGATCAAGACACTTTCCAATGGCAAAGACAGAAGTTTCTAAGACATCGAGTTGATCAGTCAGACTCTTTTCAGACACATTGGCATTTGCCTCAACAAACGATTGAAGAAATGTCTGAAATACCACTGGCTGTCTTTGCACATCGGTCGTACGGTCGCGACTGCCTTGCTCTAGTTCCAGTGTAATGTTGCGAAAGTCTCCAATCATTTTCATCAAATGAAAATGTACATCACTAACACCGGAAGATTCTTTCCTGTTCTTTGAAGTTAACAATTCCCACTCATCATCATACGATGCCATATCTAAACATCAAATGATCGCAAAACAGCTTGCAAACTCCAAATTCATTTGGGAATACAGCACTGTCTTAGTCTTGAGCAAATGTGACTAAGTCCTATTCAAATGTGCATTAGCAACAGAATCAAGATTGATATTCAGAATACTGTAGTTAACAGTTAAAAGAATTTACATAAGACTAAAACAATGTCAAACTACACACAGTATTACACACACATAATATCATACAACTCTTTCTCAAACCCTCAAGTAGAAAAAACATAACCAAGCAAATAATTTGAGTTTTCAAATTTGCTCTCAATAAAAAAATGGCTTCCACTTAACTCTTTTTCAGAGACAATATTACCGCTATCTCTTTTCTCTTCAGTGCATTACATCAATCATACCCCCACTCATACTCAAAGATCTTTACACATTTACAGGTTACACAAGTAAACTACAAAAATCTTACAAACCTTCTTTTGTCACCCTTCTTTTAGCCGTACTTTCCAAATGTTCTGGTTGTCTCATCAGGTCCATGATACGGCCTTCAAGTTCTCTGGTTTTTACCAATTGCTCTGAAAATCGAGCTGTCAAGTCGGCCAATGCTTCTTCCAATGCTTGATTAGCCTCAGATAACTTGGAAACTTCATAGCTAAGTGAAGAATTTCGCAGAATAGCGTTCGTCATTTGATGAACATGAACGGTGGCTGCCAACTGATAGATATCATCCGCTTTCACGTGATGTTTCAGACAACTTGGGAAAGAGAACTCATTCTTTTGCAGAAAGTTGAACTGAAATCATAAAGTAGACATATATTTACCAGTATTCTACCTAGGCACGAATAACATTCACTCTCTAAACATTAAGACAAAACATACAGATTAAAGCAATTAAAGTTCTCAGATTCAAAAGCAGTTGTTTGATATAATATAGTTATCATTTGATCACTGATCCAATACATATATGTCATACTATAACACTGCATATATATAAGCACCATTGTGGCATGCACACTGTTAGAGATTTTGAGTCTACCTTACTCAAAGAGGAACAACAACTTGTACTTTAACTCTGCACAAAATGTTGATCCTGTACTATTACAGTTTCATACTTGTATTTGCAAATAATAGAAATTGATTTCTATTCCAAATATGAAAGAAAAGAAGAAAGCTGAATGGTTAAAAAATGAAATTTCTAATTCAAATTTATCCAGCAATTTGCTGCAACAAATGACCAACTATCTTCAAATTCAATAACAAAGGAAATTAAATACCAAAGCAGACATACTTCCCACACATAAAAGCCACTATTTTAATGCTATCCAGTTCTTTGTCATCCACATATAAAAAGTAATGAAACATTTGTATCCAAATTTTCTACTCAGAAGCACTTCTAGCTTTTAAGTCGCAAGATAAAAGTATATATGTCATTATAAACTTAAAATTGTATCCAAATTTTCTGGGCTAAACTTTTATAAACAACATGTTCAAATATTAGAATGTTAAAAATATTATCCATTTCTCAAATTAACATATATATTTTGCCTTACATTAATCAAACTAAATTCTTACATTTTCGTCGATGTCTTCAAAAGTACAGTCGAATTTCTTTCCTAAACAAGATAATTCCTCCAAGTAAAACTCCAAATCATCAAAATGAAATGCATAATAGTACAATAAGTAAAAACAGAAACTGTTCACCATACATGTCTTAAAACACTGTTCGAGATCACCTTTCTCATATACAACCACACATTAACACAATTGCAAAATAGCCTACATTAATAACATGCATCAAAAGTGTAGAAAAATTCAACTATCTGGGAAGCCTCCTGACCTGGGACAGTGGCTTCAACGAAGATGTCAAGAATAGAACTGGAAAGGCCTATGGCCACATCAGGTCAGAGGTCAGGTCTTCGTCCTCCATCTGTGTCCAGCCTTCAACTTCTCCGTGACATCTCTCCAAAGTTCTCTGTCCTTTGCTATCTCTTCCAAAGTCATTCGGTGTCTTCCGTTAGTTTTTCCATTGAGATGCCACATGCAGATCCTCTTCCAATCCATCCACCCATCGTCTTTTCTGTCTTCCTTTAGATCTTTACCACACTGGTCTGTAGTTGAAGATTCATTTTTGGTTTTTTATTTCTTCCAACATTATAAGTGTCCGGTCCATTTCATTCTTCTCTTTCTGATTACTTCAATTATATGCTCGGTTGCAGTGTTTTCTCTCTAACTTCTTCATTTGTTACAAGCTCTTTGTATCCAATCCTTAGTAATCATCTAAGCCATTTATTTTCTGTTGCTATTAGTTTTTCTCCAATTCAGTTTTATGATCTATGATTCACATCCATATATTGATATTGCACAAGTGTTGAGAATTCCTATTTTTGTTTTCATCTCAATATCATGTCTTTTGAAAATTTTGGTATGTAGCCTATTGAATGTAGATCCTGCTACTGCTATTCTTTTTTTAAATCCCAAATCCGAACTTCCCTCTGCTTCCAATTCAATTCCCAAGTAAAGTTTGATAGCAGAATACCAGACATCACAACTAAGATCGTGAAACATTACTATGCATCAAGAAGAACCATAAAATTACGATAGCTAGCAAATAAATTATGAATTCATTAACAGAACATAAACTCACGAGGCAATTCCCCACCATTGATGCTCAAAGCTAAAATGACGACAATCCCGGAAAGGAGATAAAAGTAAAGTAGCAAGCACAGCCTACGTCTCAACTGGTCACGTTGTTTCAGTCGATCTGCTTCTAGATGCACAGATGCAGAAAAAATATCCTAATATCATAATCGCATTCAATCTTTCAAACATCTGCTGAGCAAAGACTATCACTATCAAATTTTAAAAACCTCTTTTAAAAAAATTCCTCAGAAATGAAAATTTTCATTTGCCAATAGTCTCGATTAAGATCTAAGCCACCTTTTGTTTGCTTGGCTAAGTTTCTGTCTGAGTTCTGATGATTATTGTCCTGTTCACTGATCTGGTGATCCTGTTGTTGTTCTATGCTGTCCTCTGAACTGCTGCTTTCAGTCACTACAACATTCAACAAATCAACAATATATTAGAACATACCAAACACCGATTTCTCAATGTTTTATTGGCTTACCGTATTGTCTCATTAAAGACCTATTCCTCTCAGATCATTATTCTATGTAATGGCATGCCATATACTGCACAATGCCACACATGGTTCAAATTATTCACAAGTTAGTTAAGCTGAAATGCACCAAATGCAGACTGAAACTCAAAGCCTGTTTTAAATATGTGATAGTTCTTCTTAAGACAACCATCGTGATTTATTTTCTTTTTCAACTCACCTAGAGTTAACTAAAATCTAAAAACGTACAATTTACCGGTAATTAAACAATAATTGAGGCTGTTTCACTTGCATCTCTCATCAAATCATATCAAAGCAGATGTTCATGATAGACCTAAGCACTTGAAGCAAGAGCAGTAGATTGCAAAAATATGAATGACAGTAAGCCAATCAACTTGTTAAGACTGTTATCGTTGCTCACAATGGAAACAATATGAGGAAACTACAATTTAGATTTCCACCATCTCACCCTACAATTCCACAAATTATAACATTCTATCTTGACAAATACAGCATATACAAAAATAACCAGCTTCATTTGTATTACCTTTCAGTCGTTCAGTTGTATCGCATTCTATTTCACGTTCTGGCTGTATGTCCATAAGAATTTCAGTCTTGCCACACTTGGGACCAGTAAAAGGCAGTTGTCCAGAATCTACATTTTCCTCATCGACTTTAGAAACTTTCACAAAAGGGTCTGGCCAAAGAAAACAAAAACATAAGCATTTTAAAAATACAACTGCTTAATTAACACTTTCAAGCAAAATTTAATTGACAAAAGTCATATTTCAGTAAAAAGCTAAGTAAAATGTATTGATCTATTGTCTCGACTGGCTATAACCAGACTTTCTCAGTACTAGAGAATACTGGTGCTGACCTCTTATCATCATCTATGCAAGATATAATGGCCAATCAGATCACTCCGTAAGCAAATAAACATTAAACACTGTTAAAGTAAAAATTAAAACCAAAACATTAATACTGAACCCTCGCATGGTATCGGTTTTTCACAAACATTTCTTGGTAACCAGGAGCAGGGTAGGAGTACAAATATCCCCGCAAAACTAGCCAAGGAATGAACAAATCTTAGTGAGATCTCTTTTCCTAATATATTTTACATTACCTGAGCATCATTGGAGACCAATTTGTGTGTTGTCAAAATTGGATTTGGAAACAATAAAAAAATATACCGGTAATTAGGCCCAAATGTGGTTTACTTAAGAAATATATCGTTCGGTCACGTAAGTCATGAAAGAACCTGCCTCAATATCAATGCAAATTCTTTACAGATCAAACTGTAACTGACAGAAAAGACACAAAGTAACAATATGGCACAGAACATCCATAGCTGACTGTAAGCATAACTACTAATGTTCCCAGTCCTTATATGTGTTAGAAAGTAAGCACAGTCACAGCAGCAGCAGTAGCAGATGTTTCAAACAAGTGTCAAAATGACTCCCCATTTTCCACAAACTGAAGACACTTCATCCTAAATTCATTCTTATTAACAAATCAAATGATCACAAATTCCAATCGCATACTTGGAATAAAACACCAAACTTCTGAAAACAGTTGCTGACCCTCAATAAAAACTTTGAAACAGTCAATATTACATAGAATGACTAAGTAATACCCATACAGCTAATTATAAATAAAAAAGGAATATCTCATCCATTTGCCGTCCAGAAGGTCTTGTAAATACTACACAATAAACAAGTTCCAGGTCTCGGGCATGACAACCAAGTGACAGCACTATGTCATGACAAATAGTTCGATTGCATTGCAGAAAAATCACACTCAAGAGTCATGTGACCATATTCTTCTCTCTCTCAACCAAGAATAAAGTTGCACGGAGAAAGCACACTTGGGGCAAAATTTACCCCCCACCCCAGTTGCCACATGAAGTTAAAAAAGAATGGTGCTTTCTGACAGCAATCAGTGAAAAGTCTATGATTTGAGAAAAAGTGAATTTGACTCTTCGCTCATACAGACCAGAGTCAGTGGTCTCTCCATCATCCACAAATTCATATTCAGATTCCATGACGTACTTCTTAGTTCGTTCAGCTCGATAAGATTCATCGCTGTAGAATTTAAAATAGAAGTAATTCAAAATGACTTATCAGATCATGAATCATACGAGATGAAGCAACAAGGAGCGTTTGTGAAGAAACTTTCTGTGATGCATAACTAAATTATTGACACGATTAATACTCTAAAGTCTATTTCTTCATTTCAAGGTCAGATTCGAACCCTCCACCCTCCAGCTGCATAGCTTGAATCTTACCGCTACTCTAATGCACCTCCACAAACATAAGCAATGAATGAAATAGCTGTGTGAATACACATTGGACAACAATGCAAAGAAAACTTCTGTTTGAATCAGTTTATGAATAGCTAAAGCTCAAAAGAATAATAATTAGGGCTTTGAGTTTAATGCACAGCCATTTTTCAGGAAATATGAGGGACTTGGAGGTTCTAAATATGTGCGGGAAATACAGAAATTCCACATTTATGTGTCTTAATTTATTGTTCGTGCACTGCATATTTGTAGAGGATGCAGTTTTTTTTCTGTATAAAGGCTGATGAGCAAAATAAAGTTATCCAGACAGGCACTGATCACCCTGTAGATCTATTCCTATATTAGGAAATTAGTAAAAACTGCTATATAAGTGACGAAAATAGCTAACAAATGTAAGTAAAATTGCCGCACAGTTGTGCAGAAATCGCATAAGTGGAGAAAATGGCAAAAAATACAGCGTGTTGAAACATTTTTAAACATGCAATTGCATAAGAGCATTAACCTCACAGCCCTAATTAGACTAATGTGCCATTCGTTGTGAATACATATATTCATTGTTGTTATGATGGGCAAATGCAGTTGAATACACAGGCTGAGTACTGGAAGTTGATGGTAAATTTTAAAACTGATTCAGAAAATTCAACATCAAAAATTTGAAAATTCTGTTAAACTTCCTACACACGCGCACCTAATAACATCGAAACAAGAACGTATTTTACTCATGAAATGAATCTTTCATTGTCAAATTTTTGAGATTCTGTTTAAAATTCAGCTAGTAACTGAAATGTTCAGTATCATCGGCAGAAAGTAAATAATGGATACTAAGCTAATCAACATTTAACTTCTACAGAACATGGTCATAGAGTGGTATTTGAGTTAGACCAGTCACGGCAAAAAAGTTCTAATGTAACATTATTCTAAAGAAGATAGGGTCAGGGAAGTCATTAAGCAGTGATTTCCCTTCCACGTACAAATACAACAATGTATGGTTATAATGTTTTACATATCTTTAATTAGTATCACAGTAAAGTATAAATATTTCTATATATTATCTGCCGTAGTACCTGTTTGTATCGTGTACACTACAGGATTCAAGAATGGATGTGGCACCAATTGACTCATCAATGCTTTCTTGGGCTTCTCCAATACCTTCCTTCATCGAGAGGATTTCAAAACTTGATCCGCTCGAAATCACGTCGGACAATTCATGGCTTTCCACTGTGTCTGCCAGAGCTGAATGAATCGTCTCTTCTTCATATGAAGAAGCCACAGCAGGATGGTCGATGCTTTCAGTAGCTTCTCTGCAGCGATCTTCCATTGCAACCAACTCAGAAACTTAATGTTGGATCAACTAAAACAACAATGATTTGCATACATACATTGCATAGAAGATAAATAAACATTTGTAAATCAGTTTAAATGAGACAAAGTAAATAATGCACCAGTAAAGAATGATATCCATGAAAACAATTTATAAATCATATTGCATAAGCATGCATAAAACTATGACTATTTACAGGAAAATTGCACCATAAAAATAGATAGGAGAACACATCAAATAGCTATCTATCATACTATCTTAATTATAAATATATAATATGCTGCAATGTCAGATAACATGCAAACATCTTTGAAATGTTCAAAGCAACAAATTAAAATGTGGACTCATGCTGAGATATTGACACCAAAGCTTAATTTGGTGCTAAAAACTTAAAATCAACATCTTAACCTCTTTAGCGTTAATCCCGTACGTGATACGGGCAAGATATCAGTTTCAAGTAACTAAATTTACTTTGACAAAAGCAGGAAATATTTGGCACTGGCGGTGACGTAGACATTTGGGACAGGTAAAAGAGCACCTTGATAAAAATGTCCATTTTAAGCAAAAGAGAATACCACAGGCAAAATTCTCAATGCCAAGCACTTTTGATATACAAGAGATAGTGCCCTAATTTTTGAAACATTTTGATTACTAGGCCCTCTTCACTTGCCTGTCAAAAGTGCTAGCCATTGACACATCTGTCAATACCATTCTCGGTAGGTTAATATACATAAGCAGTAAGGGCAAATCGCAAACGTTGAAAAGTGCTCAAAGGAGTAAATATATTTTTATGAAATTTTGCACTTATAACATAGATTGATGTATCTTTATGTCTGTAAAATTTCGTTTGAATCGGCGCGGGCTAAGCCATTGGCTAGGGTTAGGGTTAATATATAAGCAGTAAGGGCAAATTGCAAATGTTGAAAAGTGCTCAAAGGAGTGAATATATTTTTATGAAATTTTGCACTTATGACATAGATTGATGTATCTTTATGTCTGTAAAATTTCGTTTCAATCAGTAAAGTCTAAGCCATTGGCTAGGGTTAGGGTCAGGCCTAATATTGTAATAACGTCGTTTCGCTTCAAAAATATATAATCCAAAACAATTGGCATTACCATTTTAAACCTGAAATATACTCAGACTCTGCTTATAACATAATAATAATAATAATAATAATAATATTATTATTATTATTATTATTATTATTATTATTATTATTATTATTATTATTATTATCAGGTTTAAAGTGGTTCAGTAGGGTTCGCCCTGTGTGAGAACCACTGCTTCTACATTATGTTCTCACTCAACTGCATTCTGAACAATGACGAATTAAATGACAATGTGTTCAGACCAAGAAATCATGGCGCTATAAAATAGTTGCATTTATACATTGCATTATTTTCGAACCCGTCAGCTGCGATTAACTTTCATGCACCAGTTTGATCAAGGCTCTGACATACGCCAAACAGGTACAAATGGCTTCTTGACTAAACAACGGAACCAAAATTCGAACAAACCTACAGATTTTAAGTTGTAAAAAAGTTGCGCTGCATTAGTCCATAATCGGTTTTTAAAAACAATTATATCCAAAGTTGCAAGCGTAGCAACAATTGTTGCGTCAATTCATTCAATCACGAAGCAATTCAAATCACATTTACGCATATTTTTATATATAAATTACGAATTATTGCAAACGACGGTCGCACAAAAACGTTAATCGAACTAGAGAACAATTGCTGAATTTCAACTACCCGAAATTTCTCATAAGGAAATAAAAGAATACTTCGTCGTTTAGCACAGATGATTCTGTCCCGTGTGTTTGTCCTTCGTTCAGTCTCTTGAGTCTTGGTCTCTTGTCTCTGATTCTCTAGTCTCTATGTGTCTCACATTGTTTACGTTTACTTCGCAAAGCATCATCTGTTCTCAGTCGCATGTCAGATGACCTCTGACCGCGTTAGTAACGCAAACCATAGAATATAGTATACGCTAGAAGGAGTCAATTTAATTAATGCTGATATTTGTGAAAAGTTGGTCTATTGTATTTTATTCAGGGATGTAGTCCTTGAATCCGTGATCTTGGTCTTGGTAATGGCGGTCTTGACCTTGGTCTCGGTCTTGATTAATTGACCTCGGATATTGTCCAAAACCACTATATAGGCCTATTATAAATATAGCCAGTCCATTATATAAATTTCATTTAGGTTTTCACGCAGTGGCTGCTGTCAGCCAGCAGCTAGTCATGAACAACGGTCCTAACAACCCGCCACCCCTTCAAGCCCATCTTCGAACACCACTCTCAAGGCTATCCTTGCCAATGATCAGTTCAAACCACTGCATCCATTTATTTGCTCCATTTACTGCGTTCCGGCCACGTCTGCCCCTGCGGAACGTATTTTCAGTCTTGGTGGCATCTTCACGCTTCTCCGCAGGCAGAGAGGGCACGCAAGAGTGACTTATTTTGCGATTTGGTGTTTTAAAAAGTGCAATGCTCACTTATATTACATTATCGGTTATAAATTGCATACTTAAAATGACTGTGTTGACCAATTGTCAATTGAACATGTCTCTGAGTCTGAGAACATGTGAAACAGCTATGATAACATCTCAGTAAAGTTTATGCCATTTGTCAGTTGAGGATTGCCTTTATGGTAGGCCCTAATATAGTATGAAAATGGGCTCAAAATTTGAACTTAATAGACACATAAATTTCGACTTGGCGTGGCCACCGCCCCACCAGCCCCCCTGCACGTTACTGGTCTTGGTGCCGCCCCCCCCCCTATTCTTGAACCTTGGCTACGCCAGTGCTGATAATAACAAATGACGAGCCCGCCCAGCAATATCTGATATACTAATACGATCTGCCATTATCAGTAATCCTTATACACAAAGTGCTTCTTCCCTTTTACCTCACCGTTATTTTTCCTAAGCCCCCTCCTCCCAAACAGGGCGGTATTTGTCAGCGGGAGGAGAAACTTTAATTCCTTCGTCTCCTACAAATATTAGACTTATAGACTACAAATAAATACATGTAATCTAATTTGGGTAGAGATTTCTTTTAGTCTTGGCTCCGCCCTCTCTTGATTCGCCGTCATACCGATGATGGAAACAGTACCTGCAGCGTCTACCCTGTCTCGCACACAGGTTCGACCTGAAGTTGCACACCACGTGACATGCAATTTCTATGTACAATCGCTACTTAGGCCTTAGGCCCATAGGCCGGCGTGAAGACTCCAACGCCATTTTGATGTTTGTTACAGTAGGCTACGTTGTTCTCTTGTTGTCTGTAGCCAAGTACTGCGGGAGATTTTGCACAGCTATTGGTCAATACAAATAAAAATGCAGGTCCAATTTTAGTGTAGCAAGGTTAAAAATCTGTTCTGTTTTAAAATTATTGCTAATAAGCAGTGGCGGCTCTAGGATTTGGCAAGTGGGAGGGCCGTTGGGGTGGCAACTTCTAATCATGGGGGGCAACCATTTGTTGTTTAATGTATGTAGCATTAAGTATAGGTCCCAACTGGGGGAGCACTGGGGGTGAGGCATTCAATAGGGGGCCACGGCCCCCCCGTTGGAGCCGCCACTGCTAATAAGTCAAAAGCGGCTGCCTTAGCCTCAAACCCCACCAGATCAGTGGCGGTTCCACATGGAGAAAGAGGGAGCGTACCCCATAGGCGGATTTTATTAAAGGCTAGGGTAGGCTTAAACCCCCATGCTAGCCTACCCAAATATTAAACTCTAAATCCGCCTATGGCGTACCCCCTATTGAATGCCTGCCCCTCCAGTGTTCTCCTGTTGGGACCCTATACTTACTACTACTGCATACCTAGTAGCAAATGATTGGGTCCCATGCTTAGAAGTTGCCGCTCCAACGGCCCCCACTTGCCAAACCCTGGAGCCGCCACTGCACCAGATTAAATTATACAGCATACCCTCGAACCCGTTAGCTGGAGACTAAAGAGGATCCGAGGCGTCCCTTAAATTTGAAATTTTCAGACAAACTGTATTTCTTTTAAATGTTTTAGTTGAATCTTTGCTAAAAAATTTCAAGCAAATATAAGAAAAGAACCCAAGATACAGTATTAAGCTAGGATCCTTTTTTCCCGTTCAGAACTGCCATGTTTAATTTACGCTGCTTTAACCTTCGTTTATAAATCACTGCGAAAGTATCAGAAACTTTGAGAGTAAAAATGTAGTTTTTCTGGAGAACAGATTGTGACTAGGCAAGACTAAATGTCACTAAGACTCGAAACCAATGGAGGACACTTCAAAGGCCAAAAAGACATGTTTCCTTTCACAGAGTCGATGAGCAGCACAGATGACGGTGCAGATTCTCGTTCTGACTGTGACGATTACGGGACTTTCTCGTAGAGAAGACCTTATTGCAGCCCTTGATGTTGCACAGGAACATCTCCTTCGGATGAACCTTCTCGATGTGTTCCTTCAGGATGAGATTATCTCGAAACAGCTGCAAGCAGATGTGGCAGGCAACCGATCCCCCTCCTCCTCCTCCTCCTCCTCCTCCTCCTCCGTCGGGATCTGGCAACGGTTTCGAAGCGACCGATGCGTCCGACCGGCCGTTGGGTTCGGCGTCGATCGGGCGTTTCGCTCGCCCGTCCCCGTCCCCGCCAGCAGTCGAGTCGTTCGAAGAACTCGTCAGCTCCTGATCATCGACTGAATTCTGTGATTCGATTCGGCGTTCTCCATCCTGTTGCTGCTGCTGCTGCTGCTGCTGCTCTTCTTCTTCTTTCGAAGCGTCCGAGTCGACGCAGGACGTTGCCTGGCACTCGCCGCCGCCGCCGCCGCCGCCGCCGCCGCTGTGAGATTCTGCCGTGTCGCCGACGCGATCGTCGCTGCCTTCCGCTGTTCTTTTCGTCGACTTGCTTGCAGAAAACTGCCATTCCTCGCAATCCGCCTCTGATGAAGGCGTGCAGCGCTCAATGCTCCGGCGCGGAAATCTCTTCCGCGGTGGTGTACCTTGACAGATCGCAGGTAGACCGATATCCAGGTCATATTCGAAAGACATTTTGGCGTCCGAATGAGGCGTGCATCGTTCGCCGCACGATCTGCTTGATCGTCGACCTGGGGCGCTGAGGCGCGAGTCTCCTGCATCGCATCGACCGTCGCCGTCACTGCAGGTTTTCGACCGGCCGGGGACATCTCGCGGCGGGAACAGAGACTGGGATTCGATGACCGGTTCCGAGGCACAGCGCCTGGGAAGCCGACGACTGGATTCTGGCGACGTCGACCGACGATTGGCGGGCTCTTCGCTGCAGGCGGTCAGTGGCGACGAGTCGTCGTCGTCGGACGAGGGCATCGACTCGCTGCGGTCGAGGCAGTCCTGTGCCGCCGCCGCCGCCGCCGTCGAGTCTTCACCGGCGTCCTTTCGTCGCTGACCGGTCGACGAGCTGCGTCCATCGGGCGCCACCAACGACGTTTTAGTCGGCGATTGGTGAACGGTTCCACCGAAGAGATTGCGCTTGCATCTGGTCGACAGGCGGCGCCCCGTCGTCTTGGCCTCGACGCCTCTGGAAGAACAGTCGATCGGCTGGTCTTGGACCACGAAGGCGGTGCTTTGCAAGGTTCGTTCGTCGTCGTCATCATCATCGTCATCATCATCATCTTCTTCTTCGTCGTCTTCTGCAATCTCGTATTTCATCAGCGAGCGATCGGACATTGGCGGCGGCCAGAGTAGAACTGAAGACGACGTCATTGCATCGCTGCCGTTCCCTGCTTCGCCGCGACTTCCTTTCAGCTTTGGACTCCATCTTAGCGGCGCCGCTATTTTCCGTTTGCTGGCATTGCGATGATTTGCGGTCGCCGCCCTGTTTGGGTTGTGAACGGCCGACGGAAACGAAGGGCGGGAAGAACTGGAGAAAAGAACCGTCCGACCGTTTAGGTCGCAATCTCTGGACAGTTCGTCCGGACTGAATTCGTTCCGAATGACTTGCATGCTGTCAAGATGTCCTCTAAAATCCTTTACTTCATCCGACCCATGAGGACTGGACGTGCCGACGTCATCATCCCTCGTCATCCACGACGAGCATGACGACGACGACGACGACGACGAGGACTGGACTTCGTGTCTTCTTAATAAGTCACGTCCGCCATCGACGGTCGAGGCGCTTCGGTCGTCCGGTGACCGTCGTTTCGTCGTCTCGTCCGTCCTGCCCCCCGGCGGGGCCTGACTCCGCAGCCGCGCTTCGGTCGTGTGCAGCTTCGGGTTGGGGTTGGCGCTGTGGCGGTTGCGGCTGCGACGGGAGCTGAACATCATGTCGCAGCCCTGCAGCGTGCATTTGTGCATCTCCTTCAGATGGACGGCGCTGTAGTGGATCTTCAGCGCTCCCTTGTCGCAGAACGTCTTCTTGCAGGCGGTGCAGAGCACCCGCTTCTTGCCGGACGATAGTACCATCGTCCCGCCGTACCCGGGTACCTGTTGGCAGTGTCGCTTCTTCGTCGCCGCCACCACCACGGGCGCCAGTTCGCGCTTCGTCTCCGATTTAGGAGGCGCGGCATCGGCGGTCTTCTGCGCGGCGTCGACCTCTTCTCTCGGGAGGTTCCTATGCCGCGTGCTGTAGTTGATCGCCCCGTTGCTGTCTACGCGAGCGGCGCCCGTTTCGCCCTGAATGACGACGCCCGGCAGACGGCGGCGGCGGCGGCGGCGGTCGGACCGGGAACTCGGCGTCACCGGAGAAGAGGAGTCTGCTGTCGATCTTTCGCGAAGTCGCGTCGTCGTGACCGAAACCGGCGAGTTGTTCCCTCTTCGCTTCGACGCGCTCGCCTTTCGACGGACGATTCCGAGGTGGCGCCAGATCTGGGCTGAACGGGACGCGAAGGAAGTCGTACGGATGGATCATCAGTCGAGACGGAGATCTGGAAAAGAACGGGATTGCTGGAGGATTGTATCTGCTTCTCATGTCTAAGATGGGCGAAGCGACGAGGGGGTTCGGCAGTGCTCCGAATCCCATCGCCATCACCGGAGGGGCCGGGGGATAGGCGTAGGGAAAGCTGTCGTGGTGGAGCAGGTGGTGGTGGTGGTGGCACCCCGGTTCCAGATTTCGAATATGACCGAGAAAGTCTGGACGTTCCTGTGGGAATCTAGGAGTGGCGGTGACGGAACTGGTGAGCGTCGGAGGATGGCGTTGAAAGTCGGCTGTGACGTCACTTCCTGTGAGTCTGCTGTGGCAGTTGGAGGAGAGAAACTCCTCGGCCAAAGATCGCGTGAACGGAAAGCGAAGAAACTGTCTGAGAATGAGCAGCTCCTCTTCATCCGACGGCATTGTCCATCTCTTCAGTTCCCGTCCAGTCGAATCCTGTATTCAATCAAATATACAAAAGTTCACACAAACATACAAAGATATACAAAAGTCGCAAAAATCTTACTCAAAAAGATAATTATTAATGATAATGATAATGATAATAATAATAATAATGATGATGATGATGATGATGATAATAATAATAATAATAATAATAATAATAATAATAATAATAATAATAATAATAATAATAATAATAATAATAATAATAATAATAATAATAATAATAATAATAATAAGTTAATATTAAGGTTTAAAGTGGTTCAGAAGGGTTTGCCCTGCGTGAGGCTATAATTAATTGAATGATGTGAAGAAATCATATCCAACGCGTAAGTAACTGAATAACATTTCCCGGGTTTCTGACTATACAATAACAGGAAAAGTTGTCAGACTTAGGCTTAGGCCTATGCAGATTGAATACGAAAAATAAATATTAACTAAACGAGGCGTCCCGATTTCTCATTGGTCGTCCCTCCTTTGTCCAGGAAACGTAGGTCGAGAAGCTTATTTTGTCCCATTCCTGCTTTCCAATAATTAATTATTCATAATTAATTTTTCATGTATTTCTCGTATTGAGAAATTTTAATGGAAACAACGCCTTTCAAGGCTTACATAGACCATCAGGTATAACATATAAATTATAACTCTTGTCCATAGAATTATAACAAATTTGACACTTCTATGCTTCGTACCGGAAATTGTCCAGTACTCTCAAAAGACGCAAAAGTTCGCGCTGCATTAATCTAGTTAGGCCTACTTAGTTTTAGGGACCGTCCAAAAAGTACGTAAAATTTTGACAGATTTTGACCACCCTTTCCCCTGTCACAAACTGTCACAAGTCTTGGCCCCCCTCTAAAGTACGTCGCAAATCTCGGATCCCTTACAGCGTCGTCCATAAATTACGTCACGCAGGTTTTTACTTTATATATATATATATATATATGCCAAAAGTGTGACGTCACTGTGGTCCTTACTCCCCCTGTCACAAATTGTCGCACTTTCTTAGACCTCTCCCCCTCGAGCGTGACGTACTTTATGGACGGCCCCTAAATCTTAACAAATGAATAATACAGTCTAATGCTTACGCACAAGTCGACCTTTAAATGTGATTCGAAGGAGAAATATCCGTTTCTGCAAGAATGTGATAATGACAGTTGTGTTTCGATGGATGGATTCGGTTATTAATGTAAATATATAAATATAATATAAATATATAAATGAACATTAACATAAGTCGCCCTGTAAGCAAAGAGAAGAGGATCTGGATCACTGAACATAGGCGGATTTAGAGTTTAATATTTGGGTAGGCTAGCATGGGGGTCTGCATTGGGGTGCTGTCCAGCACGCGTGCCATCCACTGGGGAGGCAGGGGCTTTCAATAAGGGGGCACGCCCCCCCCGGCCCCTCATGTAGAGCCGCCACTGACCGTCTTCTATACACTACAGTCAGCAACACAGCTAGTATAACCTGTAATCGCATCTTGTACATACACAGTATAGATGGGACATCCAGGCGCACGTACATCGGCACATACATGTACGAATTCGTTTATTCACAGCGTGTATTTATATAGCGCCTATATATATATATATATATATATATATATATATATATATATATATATATATATATATATATATATATATATATGGGTCGCGTACAGAGAGGTCAGTTCGGTGCTCAGTAAATACGCGGCCGCCGGACAAATCTAATCACTCGTCGGTCTGTCGTCATCTTTTGTTGTCCCGTAATCCCGAGGGAAGGTGGCCGAAGTGAGAAATTGGGATGAAAGTCCCAGTTCCGTATTCTCTCTTCGACTCCGATTAACTGCAGCGACACGGACGCCAACGGAGACGCGTCCTCTGTACAGGACACCCGACGACGGACAAGGGGACAGAAGAGGGGGGGTCGAGGATTTCTTCAGTCTGCATGGTCTTCCTTCCTATATTTATCTCTTCGCTTGGTCTTTAAGCAATCTCTCTCTGCTGGAAGTGTGTCTGTCTTCATATATCTGTCTGTAGTATGTCCATCTATCCGCCTGTTTTGGCTCTCTATCGTCATGCCTGTCTTTTCGTCTCAGTCCAACTTTCTGTGCGCGTCTGCCTGTCTCTGCCTCAATCAGTTTCTCTTCTTCGTTTTAATTCCTCTCCTTATATAGCGTTCCGTCTCCTTCGATGTCTTTTTACAGCTGGCGAAGGGCAAACAGTCATCGTAGGCTTTGATGGTTGTGAGTGCGAACCAGTTTAAACTTTACATGGATGCAGACGCCGCAGCGTTGACCGACCCTGCTGCCAGTGGAACCGGGTGACAGCACACCCCCCCCGATCTGGAAGCTCCGAGAGGGCGACGATGGTGACAGGGTTACTGGGCGGTTTAGCCGGTAACTCTGTTTGGAGAGATCGAGTAAACCAATCGGAAGAAACGGAGAGATTGACTGCATGGAGACAAGCGACCTCCGCTGCAATTCAGTTTCAAGACCAGAGAAATAAATGATCACGTGACAGAGACCGGAATGCATTTGGGGAGTGGTGGGTTGGTGGGTGGATTGGAGATTGCGTCGACAATTCTGATACTGACACTAGATGTCGTCCGTGCGTCTTAAATGCTTCGTCTTTAAACCAGCGTCTTACGTCATTTGGTATATAGGCCCTATACTGCATGCTGCATAGTTTTTGACACCTCTGTCCCTATGTGGTCTCTATCTTTTTCTATAGACGTGCTAAACATACTGTATCTCTGCTTGCTTTGAAGAGGTCAGTGACTTTGCAATGGACACAATTAATCGCGAGTCGTGACTTTGTCTGTCACTGTAAATGTCGGCCAGAATACTAAACAAATGCAACAGGCCATAAGGGGTACGATGCTCTCTTTGTCTGTCTGTCTGTCTGTCTGTCTGTCTGTCTGTCTGTCTCTCTCTCTCTCTCTCTCTCTCTCTCTCTCTCTCTCTCTCTCTCTCTCTCTCTCTCTCGCACTCCCAGCTGGTGAATCTTCTCGCGTGGCATGATGTATGTCATGACTTAAGCAACTCGTCATCTCCACCGTGTCCAATTTCACCGTATTCGCTCAGCAGAGACTTTGTGACCAACTAATTACACACAGTGCCTTTGACCACATAGGGCGTATACAGGGACAGTGCCCGATGATTCATTGACGCCATTTTTATTCCAGAATAATTATAACCGTTTTTATCATTACTATCATCAGTGAACTTCTATAGCGCCATTTGGCAATGCACTCGGCATCAATAGTAACTACCATTGTCAGATCGAATGTCAGTCCGTTGTACACCATATATATATATATATATATATATATATATATATATATATATATATATATATATATATATATAAACGTTTTCTCATTTCATAAAGGCATAGGATGTAAGAGGGAAGTAAGTAGGTAAAAAGATAAAATCTCGTGAAATTATATAGCGCTGTCGAAAGTAGGCTAGTACCGCAGTAGATGCTTATTCTTAGGCGCTACTTGAAGACGGCTATTTTATAAGACAGTTAGGCAAGATTAAAATTAATTACATTTAAGGTTACACTAAATCCTGCATTGAAGCGTCAAATGCCAACGTCACGCCACGTTTTGCCATTTTGATCTATATCACTGTATACCTGGTAGATGTATCCCTTTCCGTAATCGTCTTCCGACCATCCGAGGTCGGACAGCAGCTGGCCGACCTTGTCTGGACGCAGAGAGCGAAGCAGTCGGTCGAGAAGGACCTTTAGGCGTACGGGAATCGCCTGGCTTCCGTACAGGATGAGGCGTGCCATGCTCTGGACCACGCCGACGCTGGGAAGGCTGGTTGCGTTGAGGGCGGTCGCAAGAGCGCTCCTGGTGACGGCGTCGAGAGCTGAAACAAGACGACCAAAGTGGCAGACAGGGGCGTAGCGACGGCGGGAAGATATCGGTATTATATACCCCCACAATCAGACTACCTTAAAAATTTTAATGTGTTTCTTAAGATTTTCAAAGATTATAAAAATTCATACCACCCATCACATTATACCTCTAAATCAAATTCCTGGATACGCCCCTGGTGGCTGGTCCGTTCGGAATGTTATAGGCAAAATTTTATTAAATGTCGTAGAAAAATAACACCAGGAAAAATGAATTTGGTGGACTGAAGATCGTCTACGAACAGGCATAGGCGGATTTTATTGAAGGCTGGGGTAGGCTTAAGCCTATCCAACTAATCCAACCAAAACAACAAAATTGTTTTTCCATCAACACCAGGTCTGTCTAAGCATCTTTTGATAGCCATTGACATAGAAGAAAATTTTCTAATACGTAGCAATTTCTGCCTATTTCAGTAGAGGATGCTAACCCTCTGGACCATCCAACTAAAAGATTTAGTCTCTCCTCCCAAGAAATCAAAAGTTATAGGCCTATAAAAGAATACGTTCTATATGAGTTGCCCATACAGACCTCCCGTGTTAGCCTACCCAAATCTTAAACTCTAAATCCGCCTATGCGAACAGGAGGCTTCCGGATATTTTGAAGATGCGATGGTGCGATTCAATGTACAGCGCGAAAATGTCTTCGTCTTGCATTCTATGGGAATAAATGTGATCTCCCACATATGCGTAAACTTCATATAGACCGCCTGGTTTGATCCCCGCTTTTTGAGAGGCTAAGCTGGGGAGGGGAGAGGTTTACGACCTGGGCTCCCCACTTTTTCGTCCAAACTTACGCCTCCGTATCCCAATGACATCGTGAAATTATCTTGAGTTTCTTAAGAAGTCCGAGCCCATGCACTCTGAGCGAAAGACATGGCTGAGTGAACGTCTTACCGTGGGCCACCCAACCGTGACGGCATTCGTCGCATTGTCGACTGTGAGACGACGACTTCTCCGTGGAACTGCTGCTGCTGAAACGAGTGCACGTACATCCGACCGACGTACAGTTCAGATCCTACAAAAGTAACCAACAGCAAGAGTTGTCGATGCTGTAATGTTCGGTTAAGATTATGTCTGCGTGCAGATTGATAAACCAATCGCTAAAGCTAATATAATCTCTCTCTCTGTCTCTCTCTCTGTCTCTCTCTCTGTCTCTCTCTGTCTCTCTCTCTCTCTCTCTCTCTCTCTCTCTGTCTCTCTCTCTGTCTGTCTCTCTCTCTCTGTCTGTCTCTCTCTCTGTCTCTCTCTCTGTCTCTCTCTCTCTCTGTCTCTCTCTCTCTCTCTCTCTCTCTCTCTCTCTCTCTCTCTCTCTCTCTCTCTCTCTCTCTGTCTCTCTCTCTCTCTCTCTCTCTCTCTCTCTCTCTCTCTCTCTCTCTCTCTCTCTCTCTCTGTCTCTCTCTCTCTCTCTCTCTGTCTCTCTCTGTCTCTCTCTCTGTCATATTTGACTGTGTTCAGTCGTTGATTCCGAAACGATTATTGTTGTCTTTTCAAATTTGCAAATTATAGTCAAGACAATGGCTAGCCCCAGGATTTTCCGAAAGGGGGCTATGGTTTCCATCCACTGGCTAGCCCAATATGCGTTCTAACTGAATACACCGAACAAATGTCATCTTGAAGGCGAATCAAGACAGTAAAGAAAATGCAGGCAAGAGCACCTCCCTCTTCTCACTTTAATAGAAGAAAGAAAAACCGAATCTCTCTCTCTCTATTTCAACTGCAATCGTTTTAAATGACCAACCCCAAAGGATAAAGGAAAAGGAAAAGGAAATGGGTGTAACGAACATAACAAGTCTTGTTAACGTTATTTCTCGTATCAATTGCTCTAGTTCTTACTAAGAACTAAGAATAAGTCGCTTTGCCAAAAAATCACCGCGACCAGATGATGTGCCTAAGTTTAAAGTTTGCAAATTGGCAATAAAGCCATTCGATCGGCGTTACCGTGTCATCCCCGGGTCGTCGACACCCCGCCGCCGCCGCCGCCGCCGCCGCCGCTGTCCACCTTGACCCGCGACGGCCGTCGACGGCAGACCCGGCCGCTCGGTCGGTCAAACCTACGACCTCATTGGGGGACCGTTTTATCAATCGTTCGCATTAAATATTTAAACCAATCAAGGCAAAGACGGACAGCGCTTGATTAAAATAGCCAGGATCGGCGCTCGGAACGCCGCGCCGCGCGTCGGGCGGTGATCGGGAGAGAGCTGGTCTCTCGATTCTCGACGGACTGTCGAAGGCAAATCGCTGGAGAGCCGCTTCGCCGCCGCCGCCGCCGCCGCCGCCGATCGCTCGCGGGTCGGTCGCCCGATCGAGTGAGAAATTGTGCGGCCGTAAAGCATGTCATCGAGGGTCCATAAGACCGCCTGCGAAGAGAGCGCACACGCCGTCCGACCCATTGTGTCCGTCGAGTCAAGTTCTCGCGGGTTCCCTGGCGACTTGTAAAAAGGCGGAATTTATTGTCGGATTCCGGAGGCGAAAATTCAATTCGTGGCATTTGGCGGTTGCGTGGGGTCGTCCCCACGAGTCGCCGGAGGGAGCCAGGTAGTAGAGGGGGGCGTGACCCCAAGAGAAATCTGGCGGCTCGTCCAGTCCGTATAAGCGCCGGTAATTATTGCACATCCAGCGGAGGAGACGCTCTTCGCTCGTTCGACTGCGACATTCATCGCGCTGCGTCCACGGCCCTTGTTCGAGAGATTGAATAACCATATGGATCATTATCAATCAAAATTACAGAACAGCTATCGACCGTGATCATATGCGCTTCCCTCTTTAAGCCTCTTTCCATTTTGTCGCCGCAGTGGCGGTCATAGATCAGAGGTGTCCAACCCCCGGGGGGTCCCACCGCACACCCAGGGGTCAGAGGTGACGTTTCGTGGATGTAGCATATAGGCAAATTATTACTAAGTTAGGCCTATTTGTTAGAAAGTTGACGCTGCCCTCTAAGAGTTGACATTAGTTTTGCAAAGGGTGGCGAGATGCCACATATGGAAGGCGAAGAAGAGATGGCGAAAATTAAGAAATCAGACATTTATGATAACGACAGCAAAGATTAATTATGAGACGACCCAGTGTTTTATTCAGGCCTGTTAGGAGGGGAGATTTTCCCCTCCAAAACCTCAAGATTCCGCCCCCAAATCGCAGCACTAAAATTTGTTTGGCATTGAACTGTGTCTCTTCCCTTCCGGCCATGTCAGTTTCCCCCTCCAAAAAACCCTGTAGTCTAGATAAAACACTGAGGCGCCCGATGTGTGCAGAAACGGACAGACAGACAGACAGACAGACAGACAGACAGACAAGTAGATTAAACAGAAAGTGTCAAAGGCGGAAAAGTCGCTTCTCAACCTCAACACTTTAGGCAAGTAGTTAGTGTTTGTCAAAGACACCGTCTTAGAGCATGAAATCAGCATAGAAATTGATAGAGAAAACGAGGTAGGTAGATAAATAGTTTATAGGAAGTTGTCTAAAATAGAACTCTCCTCTCTAAGAATCTTAGTTTTCAATTTATTTGGCTGAGAAGCCACCGAGAGAACATGGAGGGCGCCACAAGCCAAATATTGGGTGGGCCAACATGGTCTGTTTGAAATTGGACAATGAAAGAACTAATGCTACAGTAGGCTATAGATATGCAAACAATTCAGAAGAGTGATTAAACGAATTAAAACCACATATTCTTGTGTCCCCATCTTTGCTGTGTCAAACCGTACTAGAATTGTCAATATATTCTGTCTCAATTTTTTCTAGAGCTTTCGAAATGCCACGAAAAATAATGAACCATTTGAAACGACACTATACAAAGTCTTTCAGAAATCTATTCTCTGTCAAATGTCTAAGAAATCAATCGAGAGATAAGATGGCGCTTAAGAGAGCTGGTTTCTTCTATTACAGGTTTTATAGACCACAAAAATATTATAAAATTGATACCCTGTTTGAAATTGGACAATGCTAGTGCTACAGTAGGCTATAGATATGCAAAAATCCAGAAGAGTGATGAAACAAATTAAAAGTTGAGAGAATGTTTATCATACTTTGCATGACAATCTCAAATCGATTCTAAGCGTATTCAAGCATAAGTCTGGAGATCAATACAATGATAAGTTTAGAACTCTTTCTGTAGTCATGACGATAAAGTATAAAATATTAATATTAGTACAATGAATAATATACTGAAGGTTTTATAGGTAAGCATCGGAATAAATGTTTATTATAGCTGTATCTACCTGTTCCTGTGGCGTCATTAAATTCGAAAGGCAGCAATGATGTATATCTCAGAAGACAGTTCCTAGAGTTTCCTAATGATAGATGCTCGATTGAAGCAGTCTCGACTGTACAGATGCTTGGCAGCCTGTGTTGTATCTATCGTTAGATGATTTTGATCGATCGAGTACAGAGGCACCTCTGGTCGATAGCTACGAGCGGATACAAATCTAACGACTGTTTTCTTGTGATAATCTGTTTTAAAACGAACGTTAAAAAACTCCTCCGCGCTGTGCTTTTCCTGCTCTTTCTCCTTAATTAACCAAAAAGCCTTCGCCTATATAATACAGATTCGGTCCTGTTAGTTCGACTGAGTTCGATATGTTGCTAAGGATTCGCGATGTCGTCATTCCTCGAGACAGCGTCCGTTCTGCTCAAACTCTGCGAATGACTTTGACTGACATTGCCCGGCGGCTGTCATTCCGTCGAAATCTGCCACCGGAAAGAGGCCGGTACTCGCCGACGCTGGTTCACTTGAGTGAGAGCGGTGCCATCTGTTCCGCTGGTTCCCGTCGAGTCTGCACAGGCCGCCGACGTTGATCGGGTCACAGGGCACCAGTCTTATTGGGGCAACGACTACGTGAAATTAATAATTACAGACCATAATTAACTACTGTTGCCGCCGTAGATTTTTGTCCACGAGACTTCGAGACATCTAACAAGTTTCCAATCTGTGGTTCGTCCAGTCAGCCTTAAACGTCTGCGTAATCACGTGACCCAAGATAGATAAAATTGGCGCTGAAGTACACGACAAGTTCTGTTGTTATTATTAAACGACAGCTCCCTGAATTAGTAGCTTCTAATCACTAAGTAAAATTACTTTTCATGTTGCATCAAGCCGAGATTTGTAATTTAGACAATAGCTGTCAACGCGAAATGAGATGACCTGATCTAGCAATTATTACTGTATTATTACTCAGTCTCACTGGTCCTTTAGCTTAATCCGTGTGACTACAGCGTGGGGTAAGTCATCTTGTTCGTTCGTCAAAATCCTGTCCACGTAAAAGCCCTTTAGCGTCGGCCAGCACCTAATAGATTGTCACGCTGACACTAGTCTCGTGCTACGTTTGTGCGAAAATTGGACGCGCATGTGATCAGCAGATGTCGCCTTGTCTATACGTGATTCCGATATCACGTTCCAGCGTATATAGGCAGAATATAATGCGCACTGTAATGTGCATTGTCGTTTACGGAATTACAGTGTTACGCCCACGAAAACGAAAAAGACACACAACAACCGTTCTTCACGCGCAATGAGCTCTTCGTATGTGGACATTCGAATACCGTTTGATACATTTACATCCGTTACAATCTCAGTACATTTTAGTACAGGTTTTATTTGAGAAGCTGATCTCTCTCTCTCTCTCTCTCTCTCTCTCTCTCTCTCTCTCTCTCTCTCTCTCTCTTTCTCTCTCTCTCTCTCTCTCATGCTCGTTAATATGTAATCTGTCTGTAAAACAGACTCTAACGTTTTAATTAAATTTTCTGCGTGTACATAGGCTGGCGCATAACAACAATGAAACATAGACTTGGGGGTGTTGGGTATACAATAATTCCTGCTACTTTAAAGCCGATCACACTTATCAACGGGATTCCCGTTGAGTTTTACCTCTCGATCGGTGTTTTTCCCTTGTAAAGAGATCAGCGATTCGCTTCGAAGCGTTGACGACGGCGAGTCTTAATGGCGTCTGTCGAGAGACAAGGCGAATCTGGACGCAATTAAGCCTCGAAATGGGTCGATGTCATCTTCTCACTCGCCCCTCGCCCCCGCCCCCGAGTCCCCT
Organism: Metaphire vulgaris; assembly: GCA_018105865.1. Lineage (NCBI taxonomy): Eukaryota > Metazoa > Annelida > Clitellata > Crassiclitellata > Megascolecidae > Metaphire > Metaphire vulgaris. The sequence goes on from CM030847.1 coordinate 663,413, forward strand.
GTCGCAGAGGACGTTCCAAAGGCAATTCCACCGTCGGCGGCGGCGGCGGCGGCTGTCACACATGGGTTCAATAACGGAGGCTCATTACGAACGACACGCTCCGTCTGTGTTTCGAGACGGGGTCGTCTCCCCACCGATTAGATTAGAAGCTGCTCCTCCTCCTCGCCTCCTAAGCGCTGTCGTCTACATTAGACGCCGAACAAAAACAGAGGTGCGTGGGGGTGGGTGGGATGGGGTGAGGGGAGAGAGGGAGGGAGGAGACGAAGCAGCGCAGAGGCAGCGTATCGGGGGGTGGGGGTGGGAGGAGGGATCTTGAGAGATATGATATCCCGGATGGAATAAACGGATCCGAGAGATAATCACTCAAATCGTCCACCGTGACCGGCTTAACTACATCACCCGGTCCGCCCGCCCGCCCGCCCGGTCGTCGGGTGGAGCGGCCATTCTGGTCGAATGGGAATTCCACATCTGGACGGCGGCGGCGGCGGCGGCGGTGGGGTCCGAAAGACCCCGAAGGCTAAATACCTCTGGACAGATTCCGTGTCTTCCCGATTAAGACGGATGAACTTGGTTTAACCTCTGATTGTCACTTTATAGTCGACGGTTATCGGAGGCGGTCGGTCGACTCTGGTCTCGTGTTCGTAGATAAGGTTACTGTTTCTGAATCTCTCTCTCTCCCTATTGTAACTGCATCCGCTCAGGTCCGGCAGTTTCTGCATCCGATTAGGCTAATGCTACATACGTATGGATAGCATTACGGTGTTCATCACATCATGACCATTTCCACGTGCACGCATCGCCATCTTCGTCTCACTGCAATTTAATCATTTCTAGACAACGGAATCAAGGCGTCCAAAAGAATCGCTCCATCTTGTTTTGCACGGTTCGCGTTACAATTGGCATCGTATCTCTCTCTCTCTCTCTCTCTCTCTCTCTCTCTCTCTCTCTCTCTCTCTCTCTCTCTCTCTCTCTCTCTCTCTCTCTCTCTCTCTCTCTCTCTCTCTCTCTCTCTCTCTCTCTCTCTCTCTCTCTCTCTCTCTCTCTCTGGCAATTCAAATACATGAGATTGTGCCTATTCCTTGCTGGAATATAGGAGTGATAGTATTGAACGATGTTTAGACACACTATAAGATAATTTTTCAGTTCGTGCAGATTTTAGTGTAACTGTTGCATTGAAATCTGCTAACTTCACATTTTTCACCACTCTGGGAATGCACACGCCAAGTGAAGGCTAACTGAAGGTCGGAACGTCTAAGACCGCGAGTTTGGTTAAGGAAATCGTCTTGTGCAAAAAGGGGAACATCAGTCTAAATTTAGGACATAGACACGTGTTGTTCCGTACTAAAATATAACAGGTGAAAGGTAAGAGTCGGAACTCGGTGGAGTTTTCTAGTTTAGAGCACCTGCGATCTTGATTGTCGAGTAAAGAAAATATCCAGGATGGCAAGAGTCAAGTGCCCTGCGTGAACCTGCATCGTATAAAATGGATTTACCCCCAGGCGTTTTGTAGTAGTAGTAGTAGTAGTAGTAGTAGTAGTAGTAGTAGTAGTAGTAGTAGTAGTAGTAGTAGTAGTAGTAGTAGTAGTAGCAGTTCTAGTAGTAGCAGAAGCAGTCAAATTGCATTATTGTATACCCACTTACATTAGAATCAATGATCCAAATTCTTCCTCCACAGCTACAGAGAATGGGATAGGCTATAGCACAGGGTCATAGTCTATAGAGCATAAGTCTCAGAAGACTGAAAAAAATATTATTATTTATTGTGAAAATGTAGAAGAAAATCGTACGAGAGAACGTTGTGGGCTGGTATTCTTAATGGGAGACCAGGATGGAAATACCGTACCCTGGAACTGTTCCTTAGAGCTGACGTTAATCAGTTAATAGAGATTCTAGAGGCGAGCAGCAGCAGCAGCACCAGACAGGCGCCGAAATTTGTCAAATAAAGACGAATAAGGGGGGTTGACACAGATTCGTCGAACGATAGAAGAAGACGTTTTCGCTCGACGCATCCAGTGACACGTCCCGGTGCCCAGAGGTCGGGTCACGGGGGGGGCGAGGGAGCCATTTGTGTCAATCGGGGGGGGCGGGGAGCTGATTCCACCCGGGCAGCAGCAGCAGCAGCCGCCGCCGCAGCTGCGTCCCCGTAGCGAGGGTCAGAACTGACCGCAGTCTAATCGAATATAAGCGTTTCGCGTCTTCTTCTTCTTTTTCTTCTTCTTCTTCTTCTTCTTCTTCTTCTTCTTCTTCTGATGTCGCCGCATCAAAGGGCGGACGAATTACCCGCCCCCTACCGACCGACCGACGCTGAGCTGCGAAATAATTTATCGAAGATGGCGACGGTCGTGAACTGCACCAGGATGGGACGACGCCGGGGATGAGGGTGGGGATGGGGGGGGGGTGGGGGGGGTCAACGCCGTTCACAGCTCCGCCGGTCACGTATAGCCCGCGCCGCCGTCGCCGCCGAATGATCTGACTAATCTAGGACCCATCAGGTGACACCGGGCAATGAAACGGGGCGCAGGGGAGATCGCCGCGGCGGCCGATGGCACTGACATTCAAACCATCCCCCTCCGGGGGGGGTGGGGAAACGATCGACTGAAGGGATGGCCACCAGGTTCCGGTTTTTTGCTCTGCAGCATCCTTTGATAGAAGAGACATTTCACTCACGGTAGTCTCCGCTTACAGCCGGTGACATCATGCGACCGTCCAGTCCCACACTGACGCCCATTATATATACACATATATATATATGCATTTTAATATATATATATATATATATATATATATATATATATATATAAATATAGAGCAGAGACGATATCTTTTTGATAAGTCCGATGAAATATTCGAGAGATAAGGCTTTAATTAAGTAACTGCGCGGAGATGATAAAATGCCACGTATACATTGAACCACCAAAGTGATCTCAAAATTAATGTCACGGACACTAAACTAACTCGAGCAAATGTGACCATCGACAGAAATATAATCAGTATTCAACATAAGAAGAAGATTATGATGATGATAACGATGATAATTATTAATTATGATTACGATCATGATCATGACTAGCATGATGATGATCATGTTCATCATTCAAGTTGCAGCCAATCTCAGGAACGAGAATGAAAGTGGTATTATAAGACCAGATATGGTTAGATGAAGGTTTATTTTGAATTCTGCTCTAGTTCATTCAGCCCTCTTGCAATGTTCCTGATTTTCAAATTCTGCCTATTCATAGAAGGCATGCCGCAGCATGCAGACGTCAGCAAAAAATTCGGTAACACTGTATATCTGAACGCTCTCACGTCCAAACTGCGATAAGGGGACCTACTTTGTCTGCAGATTCGAAAGACTTCGTCAGCATTTCATTATTTAGTTAAGTTTCATTGCTCAAGTAGGTTTAATTAATTTCTCTTTCCCCAAACGTTTCCCTCAATTGTCCCCTAATATCTTTAACAGTCGTAGTTCTGCCCTTCAAAGACCGTGATATAGAAAGGCAATAGGGCTGGACTATAATCCCACCGCCCTCCCCAAAGTACCTGAAGTCGGAGAGTTAAAAACTGGAATTTCTAGCCTCTACCTGGGCCATCATCGCCCGGAAAGGGGTTAAACTCTTCATGACCCTGCAAATCAAACACTATTCGAATGTAAAGCAGAGGGAAAATGTCGGTTGGGGCGTAACGACGCTTGCTAAGTTGTTGTGCCCAGGGGCGTAGCCAGGAATTTGATTTGGGGGAGGGGTATGATGTTATTGAGGAGGACATAAATCTTTAAAAACTTTGAAATTCTTAAAAAACACACTAAAATTTTTAAGGTAGTCTGATTTGGGGATATATATATATATATACCGATATACCCCCTCCCCCGTCGCTACGCCCCTGGTTGTGCCACGACTAGGATTTAGCCTAATACGTTGCTCGAGAAGTATTATTATTATTGAATCGATCGTTCTCAGAATTGAGAAGGAAGGGTCCCTGAAGTTACTGCAAGTACGAGATACGTTAAGCCAACTTTAGTAAATGCAGGATTTATGAACGCAGAAGTTCAGCGTTAAGTCTAAACGATATCCTGAAAATTTCGGCGAAGT